>OVAN01006268.1:0-21637 GCA_900406275.1 Anastatica hierochuntica
TATATATATATATATATATATATATATATATATATATATATATATTAGCAAAGTTTTGGATTCATTATAATGAATGTTATTCAACATAAATAATTATGTAACGTTATTGCTTGCTATGCAAGGAATTTGCATGTTAGTAATGTACAAAGTTTTTTTGTTTGTGATTTTTTTTTTGCGTATTAAAAATCATTTACGTGCATGTTAGTGATGTGCAACGTAATTTCTTTCCTTTTATTTCTTCCTCGGTTTGTGTGAAAACATACTTTCTTTTGTTTGTTGTGTGTTCATATTTGAATTTAATAATTTTGAGAAAATGACAACTATGAATTTCCATTATATTTTTATAAGGATAATTCCTAATTTAAGCTTATAATTTGTAAAATTTATCGCTTTACTTTTTTTAACATATCTTATATTTTCTTCCCCTATGTATTTCTTCCCATCCTTTATATTTTTCTGTTTTGAGTTCAAACGTTGTCCTCTTGAGTTAGTCCTCTTCTTTTACAGATGGGTCTAAAATCTGCATCATGAAAGGCACCGCTTCAACGTGGTGTTCGAGGTATTTTAACAGTTAGAGCCGATTTTATGAAGTTGTTTGTGTAATATTTTTTGGAGCTATTTGTAATGAATTCTTCTCTGTTTTTCTTTTGCCATGATTTTTTTATTAAATAGCTAGAGCAATTATCCTCCTCCGATCATGCCCACTTTAACCTTTGCTTTTATCCCACCCGAGCGTTTAAATAGTATTCGACTTGCTAGGGAGCGACGGCTACACATTGTTAGAAGCAAAAAATTGAGAAAGGTGTCTTAACCCCTGGGATGCCCGCGTATCAAGACTACTAGTCACGAATCTCACGTTTTCGTGGCCCTCAGGTAGCACGAAAAAAATGAATCAATCTTATGAGAGCAAAAAAAAAATTAAGAGATACCCCGGGTGGAGGTATAGTCTACGGAGATTTCTTAGCCAATATTTTCGCCTACCTAAAAAATAGCAATAACACTTTCTGTTTTTTTATTCTCGCAGGCTTTTTTGAAAAGGCTCCTTACGAAGATGATTTTGTGTGTTTTGTTGCTACTGATTCTGACTCCGATAGTGGCTCTGATTGTGAATCTGATCATGATGTCGTTGGAGATGCCCCAGTCAGTTGCATTCCTTCTAAGCCAATAGATCATCAAAGAAAGGTCAGGTTTTCGATTTGTGTTTCGGTATATTGTATTGGTTACCATTCATCTGTTAGGCTTAAATTCGAATTTTTTATAGGATACTACGACGATGGAGATCCAACGTATATTTGTTCTAATTGTGGGGGTGTAAATGTGGTTTGGAGAACGTATTGATAGAAGGCGTGTCAGAATAACGCCGATTTTCACCACATGTTGTCATAGATGGAAAGTTAAATTACCATTGATGCAAAAACCTCCCAACACTTTATCAGCGTTACTTTATCATGGCGATTCTCGGTGCAAGCATTTTCGTGAATATATTAGAGTATATAATATGCTCTTCTCTTTTACTTCCTTGGGTGGCGTTGTTGATCATTCGATTAAAATGGAAAAGGTCCTTATGTGTTCCAGCTCTCTGGAGAGAATTATCATAAGATTGGAGATCTTTTGCCTTCTCCCGGATCAATGCCTGTTTTTTTACAGTTGTACATTCACGATACGAGAAAAGAGATCCAAAATCGTCTCAACGCATACGGGTAATGGATGTTCTTTGTCTTGCTTGAGGGTTGTTATTCCGTGTTAGGTGGGTTTGTTTTACTTATTATGTTAATTTTATTGTTAGGAGGAACGGAGGTGGCGAAAACGTAGATGCAGAGATAGTGGAGTTACTAAAGAGAATGCTCGACAGACATAACCAATACGTTAAAGCTTTTAGGTCTGTGAGGGAAATTTTAGGCACTGAACAGAATGCAGCTTCTTTGCGTTTAAGATTTGGTGCAACGAGAACTTTAGATGGTAGGGTGCACAATCTCCCTTCTATTGATGAGGTTTCGGGGTTGATTCCAAGAGATTTTGATTCAACGGCTGATTTTCTCGTACCATAATTATTCAAAGTAGGTCGGGTGAATTACAAATGATTAGTGAGTTACATCCAGCTTACTTAGCGTTATAATATCCGCTTCTTTTCCCTTTTGGTGAGGATGGGTTTAGGTTGGGTATAGATATTGGTTTCATTGACGTCGCGGGTCGAAAAGAACAACCATCACAGTGAGAGATGTTTTTTGCATTCCGTATACAGCATAGACTTGATGAAACTACAACTTTGATTATGTCTGGAAGATTATTCCAGCAGTTCCTTGTGGATGTTTATACAATGATTGAAAGCAATCGGCTGCGTTACATATGGTTTAATCAAACGAATCTACGGTCGGATAAGTATAGTAACATTGTCCATGCGACTGAGAGTGGTGAGATAGATATATCGGTTAGGGGCAGGCGTATAATTATACCGTCTTCGTTTACTGGTGGCCCAAGGTTTATGATGCAACATTATCTAAATACCATGGCTACATGCAAGTATTTTGGTTATCCAGATCTTTTCATTACAATCACGTGTAACCCAAACTGGCCAGAGATCACAAGGTACATTCATAAGCATAATCTCAAGATTGAAGATAGTCCGGATATTTGTTGCCGCATTTTTAAAATGAAGTTGGATAACCTCATGGATGATATCACCAAAAAGCATGTTCTCGGACGAGTTTCTTCAGGTGATTATTCAATTCTTCATTTTTAGATTACATTTCTGATCATTGTTCGACGTAACGTGTTGGTTTATTTTTTCTCTAGCTTTATACACAATTGAGTTTCAGAAAAGAGGGTTGCCTCATGCCCATTTGGTCATTTTCCTACACCCGGATTCAAAAATACCTCATGGCGAATATATAGACAAGTTTATTAGTGCAGAGATTCTACATGTTGTGCTCGAGCCAAAATTATATGAAGTTGTTGGTGATCTAATGATACATGGACCGTGTCGAGCTGCTAATATCAAGAATGTTTGTATGAAAGATGGCTGGTACACTAAATTCTTTCTGAAACAGTTTTTTTTTTCACCGAAACCCATTTCATTAAGCTGGATGCGAAATTTCCTCTGGGGAAAGCCGACATGTGTCCAAAATGCTTACATGGGAAGAAATAATACCGCTTTGTCTTGCTTTTTTGGCAAGACAATCGGCTATATCGTTACAAGATCGAAGAACATAGAATATGTTAAATACAGGGAAAGAAGTCTTGAGCCTTTCGAAGTCATTTAACTCGGCAGCAAAAGTCGGCCAATCCGACGATGATGAGACCATTGATAATAGTTGCATACAATCCGTCGCAAAGGTGACCGTTGTTGTTGTTAATGATATCAACTCTTCCATCGCCCACTCCAGTGCTTCGAGTTCCGAGTGTAAGGGAGATAACACATTACGGATGCATTTGAAACATTTTCGTATGTCAATTCCATTCTCCCTTAAAGTCCACCCAAGACCACAGTAAGTGTCAGCTGCGCCCCAGGAGCCATCAATGAAACAAATCACCCCCGGGAAAGATGGCTCGACCACTTGAGGTTGTATCATCTGAGAACTTTCCGTATATGGTTTGGGCTCCTCTGGGGAGTTTGCGATGTCCCATGCGCTTGCTTCTTGGATGGAAAGGGCGAAAATATCTCTGGGATCCTCCCTCTCGCCTCCGAAAATAACCCCGTTTCTAGCTTTCCAGATGAACCAAAGAAGCCAAGGAAAAATCCCAAAGATTCCTCACTTACACCTATTTCCTTTGCCTTCCAAAACAAGTAATCAAAGTTACTGAAAATGGAAGTCCGAGGAAATAGGATTGGAGCTGACGGGATGGGAGCTAAAACCCATACTTGGCGAGCCGGTGGGCATTCGAATAATAAGTGGTTTATTGATTCCTCTTCCGCGCCACAAATAGGACAAGATGGATCTATGCCTATGTGTCGGGAAAACAAACTTTGGCATGTGGCCAGACATCCAGATTAACATTGCCACACAAAATGCTTAAGTTTCTGTGTGGTTTTAAGATTTCATGCTTGTGCCACTAGAGAATCCACTGAGGGTCCCTGAAAAGGGGAATCACAAGCACGACGATAAATTTCTCGCGCGGCCCAATATCCTGAACGAACCGTATAGTTCCCGGACTTTGTAAAGGACCAGCTATACCCATCGCTCAGGTAATTCTTTGACGGTCGAATATTTAGGATCCATGAGATATCCTCCTCTACAAACAGCTCCCTGAGACGGTCCTCTTTCCATTTTTTCGTCGAATCATCAATAAGGTCGTTTACATAGAGATGGGGGTCTCTCTCCTGGGATAAGCTCCTTGGGACCCGAGGTGGAGTGTCCGGGATCCAAGGTTCACTCCAAACTTTAGTAAGCATTCCTGATCCAATAGTCTACCTTAGACCTGAGCATAGTAAGGGTTTTGCTGCCATAATTCTTCTCCATCCGTACGACGGTCGATTCGATTTCTGAACCTCTAGAGGGTTACTGCAATATTTGAAGTATCGACCTCTGAGGACCCTACTTAAGAGGGAGTTTGGGAATCTGATGAGGCGCCACAATTGTTTTGCTAGAAGGGCTAAATTGAACTCCTCAAAAGTTCGAAAACCCAAGCCTCCCTTTGAAAGTTAAGTACAGAGTTTGTCCCATGCTTTCCAATGGATACCCCTATTGTCCGCCTTAGTGCTCCACCAAAATCGACCAATAGCGCTACTTAGTTTAGAGCATATCGTTTTTGGAAGTAGGAAGCATGACATCACATAGGTCGGGAGAGCTTGGGCTACCGCCTTTATTAGAACCTCCTTCCCACCTTTGGAGAGAAATTTTGCTAACCACGAATTAATTCTCGATTGTAGACGGTCTCTAACAAAGGCGAAAACTTCGGCTTTAGATCTGTGGATCTTTTCTGGGAGGCCGAGATAAGTTCCCATGCCTCCTTCTTTATGGATTCCTAGCACCTCCTTTATCTTTGCTCTCTCAAGAGTGGGATTGTCATTGCCAAACATCACAGAAGATTTAGAGAAGTTTATAAGTTTGCCTGAGGCTTCGCCATATTGGCGGATAATGTTAATGACCTCTTTTCCTTGGGCTTCATTAGCCTTACAGAAAAAGAGATTGTCGTCTGCGAAAAGGAGATGAGAAGTTGAGGGGCTTGCTCGGGATATTTGGATACCCTGGATTCTCTCGTACCATTCAGCCTCGCGGAGTTGCGCAATAAGGGCTTCGGTGTAGAGGACTTCTATTCTCACAATCTCTCAATAGTTAGGATGATCTCTCGCGTGTTTGTGAATAAAAAGTTGCTGAGAAATGTAAAGACACACATATTTAAGCCGTTCACTCCCTTTGAGATGGAACCTACGTCTTCCCGAAGAAGTTTCTCCGGAAAATCTACTGAGAACTTGGCTTTGAATTTAACCCTTAATCCTTTACACTTCACTCTATCTCTTTTTCTCATCCACACTGATACAAGCTTACTCTTCTTTGCTTTTATATAACTTAAGACAAATATAACAAGACCCAGAAACTTCCCAAGTTAATTAACTTGAGTCTTAACTTGAATTTCTTTTGTCTTCTTCTTCATCAAATGTTTGAGGTGACTAATGCAGGCCTGCAACTATTCTTTTGTCTCCACAAGCACGCCCCCAGAAGCTTGTTCTATCCTGCAAACAAGCATAAATTAGAGAAAACATATGAAGTGTTAAACATCAAACTCTTATCAGAGACTTCTTGCTGTTCAAGAGTTTTTGCTTCTTGTCCTTCAAGTTTCAAACCTTCTGAATGAGAACAAGTCTTTCAAACACTTAGATAAGTTCTCTTCTTGTTTGACAAGCAACTGTTTGAATCTAGCTTTACTATTTAGACCAAACCTTAACAAACTCCACCTTGGTCTGAATATTTCCTCAAATTGGATTCTTCTTCTTAGTTTCCTTGGATTTTCCCTTCTTCGGCTTCTTTCACTTTTACTTAGTGACTTGAAATTCTGAGTAGCTCCAAGGCATTCTAAAGCCTACTCACAGGAACATTTTTAGTAAAGATGTTTGGACTGTTGATACCATACTCACTTTGATATCCCCAGCAGCTATCTTATCTCTTATGAAATGTAACTGCACATCTATGTGCTTTGTTCTTTCTTTATGTACAACATTTTTTGCCAGAGATATGGCACTTTTTGAATCACACAAAATTTCTACATGATCTTGAAAAAACCCCAATTCTGCAGCCAAACCTTTAAGCCATATAACTTCTTTTGTTGCATTTGTCAAGACCATGTATTCTGCTTCCGTTGTGGACAATACAACCAATTTTTGTCAACTAGATTTCCAGCTAATTGCATTACCTCTTGCAGTGAGTACAAAGCCCGTTATTGACCTTCTTTTATTTGTATCAACTGCATAGTCTGAATCACATAATCCTGTTATATCCATGCTTTTCTGCTTCTTACAAACAAGCTTTAAGTCTTATTTTCCTTTGATATATCTCAGGATCCATTTGACTGCGATCCAATGATCTTTCAGAGGTCTACTCATGAATCTCCTCACCACACTGAGAGGGTAAGCAAAATTAGGCCCGGTGCCTATCATAAAATACATTATACTCCCAACAACATTTGAGTAAGGGATGTTCTTCATGTATTCAGCTTGTTCAAATGCCTCTTCTTATGTTGCAGGTCTTAATTTGAAACGAACTCAAAATGGTGTGAGAATAGACTCTGCTTGATCCATTATGTAAGTATGCAAATCTTTTTCAAGATACTCTTCTTGACAGATTTCTAAGATCCCCTTTGTTCTATCTCTTGTTATTTCCATACCCAAAATTATCTTAACTTCATCCGGATCTTTCATTTCAAATTCAGTACTCAGGAGATCTTTTAGTTCTTGAATGTTTTGCTTGTTCTTTGCTGCTATTAACATGTCATCGACCTATAGGAGTAAGTAGATATAGGTACCATCTTCAAGTATTTGGAAGTAGATGCAACTATCATAACTACTTCTCTCATATGTTGTTTCTTTCATGAACATATTAAACTTTTTATTCCATTGTCTTGGTGCTTGTTGAAGCCCATACAAAGATTTTTTTCGATGAAAAACCTCTTCTGTACATCTTGCTTTAACTTGATACCTCTCTGGTTGATCCATTAATATGTATTCATCTAAATTTCCCTGCAGAAAAGCTGTCTTGACGTCTAGTTGTTCCAGCTCTAGATCAAGATTCACTACATAAGATAAGATAACTCTTATTGATAAATGTTTCACAACCGGTGAAAAGATTTATTTGTAATCAATTCCTTCATTTTGCAAGAAGCCTTTAGCTACCAATCTGGCCTTGGATCTTGGTTGTTCAACCCCTTGAATTCCATGCTTCCTCTTATAAACCCACTTGCTTCCTATTACATTGTAGTTTTCTGATCTTTCAATCAAAGTCCAAGTCTGATTCTTGTACATTGATTCCATTTCCTCATCCATTGTTGCCTTCCATGACTGCCAATCTTTATCCTTCATTGCTTCATCAAAACAAGAAGGTCTTGGATACCCTCCATCTTCAGTTACCATCAAAGCAAGCCCAACTGTATTAGAATCTTCAAATCTTACAGGTTTTCTGGTGATTCTTCTTTCTCTATATCTTGCAAGTTGATAGTTCTCTAGATGATTGTTCCCTTGATACTCTTCTTCTTCAGAATCCTCAAATGATTTCTTGTCCTCTGTTCTCATTTCTGTTTCTTTTTCATTTTCAGTTTCTCCTGAAACTCCACCTAGATCACTGAAATCACCATGGTTAGTTTCATAAGTAAAGGAAACAAGAGATGCCTCTGAGTTTGGATTTTCTTAATTTTGAGCTCTTTCTTAATTAAAATGTTTATACACCTTATCTTCTTGAAAAATGACATCTCTGGCAATGATGCATTTTCTTTCTTCTAAGAGCCAAAATTTGTAACATTTAACTCCGGTTGGGTATCCAATGAAAACTCATCTCTTAGCTCTTGGATTTATCTTGCCTTGATCACTATGAATATAAGATAGTGATCCAAATACTCTTAGTTCTTCATACTAAGGCTTAGCTACAGTCCAAACTTCTTTAGGTATATCAAAATCAATAGCAGAAGATGGAGATCTATTGATCTGATGTGCACCACTAGTTGCTGCTTCAGCCCAAAAGCTTTTAGGTAAGCTTGATTCACTCAGAATGCTTCTTACTTTGTTAAGTAGGATTTTGTTCATCCTTTCTGCAACACCATTCTGTTGTGGTGTAAGCACACATTTTCTGTCTCATAATCCCTTCTTCTTTAAGAAGATCATTGAATTCCTTGTTGCAAAATTTTAAACCATTGTTTTTTTAGTGTCTTTATCTTCATTTCTTGTTGATTCTCAACCAATCTTTTCTATTCCTGAAAAATCTCAAAAGCCTTATCTTTCTTCTTTAGGAAGTGTATCCAAGTCATTCTTGAATGATCATCTACACAAGAGATGAAGTATTGGCACTTTCCAAGTGATAGAGGAATATTTGGTGATCCCTAAAGAGCCGAATGGATATAGTCAAGATTTTCTCTTTTGATTTGCTTCCCACTTCCAAAACTTACTCTGTGTATCTTTCCATAGACACAATCTTCACAAAAGTCCATATCAGAAACCTTTGAACTATCTAGATACCCTTTCTTCAATAAAACTTGCATTTCCTTTTGAGTCATATGCCCCAATCATCTATTCCAAAGTCTTGTTTCATCTTTCAAACCCACATATACATTCACACTTCCTGTGACCCCTAAGCCTTTTAGAATGTAAAGTGTATCAGTCTTCAGACATTTGAGTATTATTCTGCAGCCCTTGTTAACTTTCATAACACCTTCTCTTGACTGAAGCCAACAGCCTTGATCTTTAAGAGTTCCCAAAGATATCAGGTCCTTTGACATTCCTGAAACATATCTTACATTTGTCAAGAGAACAATTGAATTATCTTCATTTTTGATTCTTATGCTCCCCTCTCCTTTAACATCTGAAAAAGTATAATTTACCATTCTTACTTTCCATGTGCTTGATTCATCTAGATTAATAAATCAATCCCTTCTTAGAGTCATATGGAAAGAACATTCAGTGTTCATGATCCAAATTTCTTTGAATCCATCTCTGAATATAAACAATTCTTCTGAAACCATGAGATCTGCACTATCTGTAATCTAACCTGTCACATTTGATGAGTCCCCTTTCTCTGCATATCATTCTCTGTGTTTTTTATTCCTATCTTTCCAAACAAAACATTGCTTCATGAAGTGGCCTTCTTTCCCACATTTATATCACGTTTTCTTTCCCTTAGATTTAGATCTGGACTTTTATTTCCCTTTATCATTGCTTCTTTTTCAGATCTTCCTCTATCTTGAACAAACATGCCCTCTGAAGTGCTCTTTGATAGCCTTCCACTTGCTCCAAGTTCAAGTTCTTTAGATATAATGTCACTTGTGATTTTATCTAGAGACAGTGATGTTTTCCCATACTTTAAAGTATCTTTCAGTTGATCAAACTACTTTGAAGAGCCATGAGAAGAATAATAGCTTGGTCTTCATTTGATACCATCATTTTGACATGTTCCAGATCACTAATCAGCCTCAGAAAATCATTGACATTCTCATCTATAGACATACTATCACACATCTTGCAGTTGTATAACCTTTATTTAAGGTGTATATGGTTTGGCAAAGACTTTGCAATATGAAGTTTATCTAAGATTTTGATCATACCTGTAGCAATCTTTTCTTTCATGATTTTCCTGAGAACATTCTCCCCAACACTTAGAATGATAGTAGATATGACTTTCCCTTTCTTTTCTTTCAGAGATCTTTCTACTATACAAACAGCTTGAGTAGACGTTTCTTGATTCTTCCTTTCTTCTCTTATTACTTAAAGCTTGTTAAGAAAGTTTGTACCTTTTCTCTCTTATAGTGTTTAAGCTCACAATCTCTCAATAGTTAGAATGATCTCTCATGTGTTTGTGAATGAAAAGTTCTCAATAGTTAGGGTTATCTCTCTTGTGTTTGTGAATGAAAAGTTGCTGAGAAATGTAAAGACACAAAGATTTAAGGAGTTCGATCCCTTTGAGATGGGAACCTACGTCTCCCCAGAGAAGTTTCTTCGAAAAATCCACTAAAAACTTGGCTTTGAATTTGGCCCTTAATCCTTTACACTTCACTCTATCTCTTTCTTTCACCCATAGCGATACAAGCTTATTCTTCTTTGCTTTTATATAGCTTAAGACAAAGATAACATGACCTAGAAACTTACCAGATTAATTAACTCGAGTATTAACTTGAGTTTCTTTTCTCTTATTCTTCATCAAAGGCTTGCGGTGGCTAATGCAGGCCTGCAACTATTCTTTTGTCTCCCCAAGCACGCCCTCAAAAGCTTATACTATCCTGCAATAAAGCAGAAATCAGAAAGAACACGTGAAGTGTTAAACATTAAACTCTTATTTGAAACTTCTTGTTGTTCCAGAGTCTTTGCTTCTTGTCCTTCAAGTTTCAAACCTTCTGAATGAGAACAAGTCTTTCAAACACTTAGATAAGTTCTCTTCTGGTTTGACAAGCAACCGTTTGAATCTACCTTTAGGCCACCCACATTGGTTGAAACTCATTCATAGTCTCTTATTTATTATTTAATAATATAATTTTGTTTTGATTGTTAAAAGATTAAATTATTAATAAGTAAAACAACTGGAACATGACACATGTTCAGAGAGTTTCTCAAATTTTGTTTTGAGTCTCTCGTTTGAGAAACAGTTCTCGTGAAATCTCTTTCTCTCTCTTTAGTTTTTTTTTTTTATTATTTTATTATGAGAACCTCTTGGAAAAACTGTCCGATGTGGATGCCTTAGTATTTAGACCAAACCTTAACACAGACTCTACAACGTATTAAGTTGTTTCTTTTGAACGATTAAAATTATTATTTTATTTATGACTATTTCTACGATACAGTGGAAAAGGAGACGTTTTATATTATCTTTTCTCTGCATAAGCATTATCCAGGAGATGAATGCAATTGTGTTATCCTCCTTTGCTTTAATTTCACGTAAAAATGAATTGTCCACAACTAGTATAACCTAACATCTAAGTAGAAAATGAGTCATTATTTTAGAAAGAATACATCCATAGGAAGAAAAAGTAACTCTTGTTACGGAACAGTTTGGTCTAAAAACTGTGACCCTATAAGATTTTGTCTTCTTGCTAAGAAATTGTTGTAAACTTGGAAGAAAGAAGGAGTTTTCTAGAGAATTTTTGGTATTTATCATGGAAATAATTACATAGTTTTCTAACTAAAATTGTAGATATGTTATATTCTTACATAGTTTTGCTTTTTTAGCTATGCCATTAATTGACACTGAATACTTTGGAGTTTTTGAATACTTCTTCCACTGTATAAAAAAATATAATCCGATTATTCCCCTCATGCTTTCTCTTTGTTCTGCAACTTCTTCTTCACCTTTATCAAAATCCAAAATTTTCAATCTTCCTCCAATCAAACTCATTAGGGAAAAATATGTTATATTTCATGGAAGATCCATTCCAGGTACCCTCACAAAATCAAAATCTTCAATTGCCCCCAACCTATAATGAAATTCATTTATCTCTCTTTGTAATTGTGGTTGTGGATTGAGATATGAAAAGTTTGCGGTGGCTATTGTCCGACGATGATAGTGGAGGTGTAGGAAAAAAAGATTAAGCCTTAGTGATTATCCACAATAAATTGTTCATGATAATTTCTCCTTAATACTGAAATTGACTTGTTATTATGATGGAATGTCATTTGAAGGGTGGATGAGTTATTATGTACAAATGGTTGGTTTCATTTTATGGGTTATTAATTTATCATAGAAGATTTTAATTGTTGATAAAGTCTGTTTAATACTCATAAAATCTAATTTCTTTTACATAAGATGGTGAAACACTTGAGTTTTATATAAGTAACAATCTTATATCTAAGACTAAATGTCTAAAGTTGATCTATCGACAATCGATTGTCCAAATAACTCGATTTGCTATACCCATTGAAATCAATTTTTTGTGGACAATTGATTGATTTTGTTATAGAGATTATCATGAATAACTCAAAGATCAAGTAAATTTTATTTGTTAGCATATGCCACCATGAGGGTTAAAATCAAAATTTATTTGTAGTGAATTGTAATCATGGACGGATTATTGGGGAAGTATTTTGTGGATGAATTATCCTTGATAGATTACCGCCATTGTAATCATGAACGAATTATTTTAAATGAATTATTGTGGACGAATTATTGTGGATGGAATAATTTTACAATGAAATCGATCTATTACTTCCAACATATAAATAATGTGTCACCACCCATCCACAAAACAAGCTCAATTTGAGAATAAAGAATTAAAAAGTTTTTGAATCAGTTGAAGATATACCCAAATTTTGAAGCATTTAGTATAACGGATTATTGTAGACATATTTTGGTGGATTGATTATTGTGGTCGATTATTGTGGATGAATTATCGTCATTGTAATTTTGAATAAATTACCTTAGATGGATTATATATTCTAAATGGATTATCGTGTATGAATTATTGTGGATGGATGAATTTTACAATGAATTTTAAAAATAATCACTCAAACTAAAGATCAAAATCAAAGATCGATCTATTACTTTAAACATTTATATAAAAAATGTCTTACTATCCATCCACCAAAAAGTTCAATTTGAGGATACTAAATTGAAAAAGCATTGAATAAATTGTAGATATGTCCAAAATCTAGACAATTTAATATAAACGAGAGCCATGTTATAGAGATCTTAATTTCCTGTCAATTACAACAATCGATTTTGTTCATGATCGATTTCAAGCGGTAGTATTTTTTGACAAGATTTCCAAACAATTTTTTGCTCTCATATAATTACTTATCGCTCTCAGTAACATTAACAATTGCCAACTATGTATAAAAATAAAAAGAGTGAGATCAAAAGGGATTCTTTAGTATCAACATAAATTATCTAACTAATTAAAAAGAGGTATTTGGAGCCCTTCAGCCCCTCCACCTTAGCATATCAAGTTTGGCTAAAATGAAGACACATTAACTCTCCTCCACATCTCACAAACTTCTCCAGCAAACACATAAAACATGCCACGTGGCATAAAACTCTTCACAACCCATCGAACCATCTTCCTCCCCTCATGTCTTCGTAACGATTTCTCCTTTGAAGTCTTCAATATCATATGTGAGATTATTTAATTTTCTTAAGATATTTCTTCAACTGATCTTTTTTCTCTCCCTCCCATTATTTGCCACAGTTGTGCAGATCTCGATCTGTAATTCTACATCACGCATCTCTAATAAATTCGGCTGAGGTTTAATTCCCGAAAAGAGGATCTAGGATGGAAAATTCGATTGGCTCTCATATAAAAGATGGTTCTCGAGCGGAAATCTCTCTACGAAGGATAAACCGGCAAGGATGAGTTCATTTTTTATGATTCAACGTTTTAGGTTTTTTCTTTAAACGAAGATTTCAACGCCATGGATAAACGATTTTCGATCTTTCCAGCGGACGAAAGTCCGAGTGGTTTAGTTTGGGATTCTCAGCCCCAATAAGATAGTAATCATCCTTTCTTATTATCTCTTTCGTTTTTCTCATACCACATTGTTGTGCCTTCTATTTTTTTTGCAGGCGGAGTAGTTAGAGAAGTAAAGAAAAAACGTTGATTTTAGTTGACGAGCATATTCTCTTTTAGCGTGAACTAGATGCTATCGCTGGTTTCGAATGGCTTTTTTGTTTTTGTTTCAGAGGCAAATGTCGGTTATACATATTGAACATAGCGAGACCACAAAAATGGTAAACCTAAGGTGGGAGGATTAAGCGATGATCGCCTAGGTACCATCGATCGGAAAGTCAAGTGCGAGAAGTATATGGCTAATATGGCCGAGTGTCCAAGCGATTTTGGTCATCTTGAGCTCTCTAAGCTAATGTTTCATATTGGTTTTATGAAGATGGTGTTAAGTATAATGAGATGTGTTTGCTTCAATTGCTCTGAGATTTTAGCTAATGAGGTATTGCCTCTGCATCCACAACTTTGTTTGAATTAGTTGTCTTCTTGAAATTTTACTAGATTATTTGATTACCACAATTTGATATTTTTCTTGAAGGAGGAGCATAAGTTTAAGTAAGCTGTGAAGATAAAGAATCCCAAGATTAGGCTTAAGAATATTCTTGATGCCTAGTTGAAAAAAAAAAAAAAAAAGAATATTCTTGATGCCTACAAAACCAAGACTAAACGCGAAGATGGTGACAAAATTGATTATTTCCACAACCAAGACACGTGAGAACCATTTAAAAGAAACCATGGTGGATGGGGTGCATTGCATCCAAAGCAGACTATCGCGGGTATGAATATGATTGCAGAGCACAAAATTCCAAAGAAGAACACCGATGGCCAGACCAGTTTCCAAACACTTACCATTGATAGGGTTCACTTTTTTATTTATCAAATGAACTCACTACTTCATGTTTGTGGTAGTCTGATGGCATATGAATGTGAAATTTCTTGCAGTTTTTGAGTGTTTTAAAGAAGATCAGTGTTGTGAATTGTCAACTCTTGGAGTTCAATTCGAAGTTTGCTCGGCCTGGCTGGATGATTCTACAAGTCCTACCTATTCCTCTAACTCATGGCAGACTTTCTGTAATGATGGATGTCACTTTCTGAAATGAGGCAAGTCAACTTTTCTTACTGAATAAGTCTTGACTAACAATATTCAATTGCTTTTTGACTATTTTAATTGAATTTGAGTCCCTGATCTTATGCTTATTGTTTGATCTCATGACTTAACTCATCAGCTAGCCATAATTATTTAGCACAATGAGAACTTAAAAAGACAGGAAAATAGTGGAGCACCATCTCATATCATATTAGAGTTTACACAACTCTTACAATTTTATATATCTACCTACTTTGATAGTGAGTTGCCTAGACAGCCAAGGATAATATATTTTTGTATCATTGCATATATATCTGGTATGATATATATAGAAGTTGCCGCTTCTTCTTTATCAAAGATAGATTTGACCACAGATAAAGCGTCGATCTCCAACTAAGGTAGTATTATTTTCTCACTCTATGAACTTCTAACTACACAATTATTTTCTTATACTAATCTGAATTCAATATGACACCTGCTAGTTATGCTGTTACATGTATCTTTTTTATCTCTTTAGTTTATATCTTCTCATTATAGTAATGTCGATTTCATACCTTATTCGCGTTGTAGTGAATTTTACACATGTAACTTTTCTCATATGGATTTGTTGTGGTGAATAAATTCAGAGATCTTCAACTCTCCAGAGCAGTTAAAGAGAAGCTTATTGCTTGAGAAGGATAAGTTTAAGCGCCACCGCTTCTGTGATTCTAGAACTTTTTTGTGTAATATAAATAGTTATTTACCGAAGAAAGTAGTGTAAGGCATAATGTGATATCAAGCCTTATTTAGTGCATATGATAAACACTACCTAACTGGTACTTGACAAGTTTGGATGACTAATGCATGAGATTCTAGATTAAGAATTGTGCATATTTAATTGAGTCTTGGATATAGACATGAAAGAAACTTCTGTTTATTTATCATGCTGCAATTGTTTATCTTAAGCTGTTTTGTTTGTGTCTTTTGATATTTTCTTTAGGATTTTGAACAAGCTTTTGATGGAAGAGATCGACCGTTTGCAAAAGCAAGTCTCCAACTTGGTTTATAAGAATATATTTATGAAATATCGAATCCAGACTATAGGCACTGAGACCTTTGCCTAAATAGAATGTCAACAAGTTAAAACCACACTCAAATTAGTGTCGAACTTGGTGTTTTAATTTTGTTCAAAGTGCTTATCTTTTGATGTTTCACCTTATGCATTTGTTTATGCCTGGTTGCTCTGTTCCATTTGGTACAACGTTTTTTTGTTTTTTTGGGAGCCTTGACTGTTGAAGCAAATGTAAAAGAATCGACGAAGATAGAGACCAAAGCTTTTACACTGCTTTTAATAGCATAATTTCAATCTTTAAGAAACAAACAAAAAAATACAAATTACGAACAAGAAAACTAAGGAAAAGCAATTCATTTGTTTATAAATATGATGATTTCTCATGAAAAGAAATTCAAAGACACAATTAATTGAAATTTGGTAATAAGTTTGGGTAATTGTTCCTACTAGGAAAAAGTGTGCGGTATTATTTCTGGAAATAAATTCCACTATAAAACTAATTTGTGGGCACCAAATTAAGCAAGAAAAAAAACTACCATGTGTTTGAAATAATGGTTATATATTTGTGATGTTAATTTAATTTATATACAAATAGTGAAACCTTGATAAAAGACCAAAATATTCCAAATCAAGTAACATTAGTATTTAAAATTAACTTAATTATAAGACAACATATGAAGCATCTACCTTTTCAAAAAATTAAAAGAAAATTAACAATTGCAAAATTTAATCCACTTATCACTTTTTAGTTGGGAAATAGTACTCAATAACAAAAAAAAAATCGTTATTTAACTTTTAATTCCACAACAAACGAAATTACATCATTTATCCCAATTTTTATTAAAACTTTTTCTCTTTGTTCACGAAATGAAAATTCCGGTGATATTGTAATTCACCCCAATATTATATTCTTAATTTTCTATCTCCTAAAAATTTTAATATCAGTTTCTTTTTTATCATTAAGCAAATTCACCTTCTTTTAATTAGTCATATTTTTGGTCATATGTATGGGTTAGGAAATGTCTATTTGACAAATTTTTGTAGGTTAAAAAATATAAAATAAAAATATCTAAAATTTATTTCTAACAATATCAATTCATAAATAATATTTATAGATAGTTTTATTTAAATATATTTTTGGAAATGTCATTAAAATTTTAAAATCTATAACCTAAATAATAAAAAAAAGTTCAGAGAAGACCAACGCAATGCGGTTGATAATCTTGACATACAATTTCCACAAATTCCAATCAAAAAAATCATAATGTAACACAAATAGATACAAAATTTCATAGAAAAAGTGTACTCAGTTTCGTAGATTGAGACATAAAATTTCATATAGTAGAATTTTAAAGTGACATTCAAATTGTTAATAAATTATTAAATACTCATCTAGTAGACATGCATCACATAAGAATTCGGTCAAGCGAAAAAAATTTACAAGAATAATTATCATCTAATCAAAATAATAGAAACATAGATATATCTCCGTTGAATTAACCAAGAAACAAGATATATATTCGGAAAAACAGATCAAAATATCGAAAAGAAAAATATAATAAAAAGGCAAAATCGAAAAAATAGGAAAATACACACTTTATATTGACGTTAATGTAATACCTAAACGTATAATATACATAAATCAACAAAACAGAAGAAAATATTTGAAGCCATAGAGAGTGTCCACTTCATCTATTTGTGAAACATCCTTTGCCTACCATTTATTATTAAAGACTAAGATGAACCATTGGAAAACGCTTATAGAGACCAAGGTCAGGTATAAAACTACTAGAATTTTCAGCAAACCCTAAACTAAATCAGACTATTAATAATGTATAAAATCTAAAAGTTGTTATAAGTTTCCTTGCACTATTAGAAGGATGTTATCCCAATAAATAGTTGTGTAAACATTGTATAAGATCATGCAATATCCTTACAGCGCGAATGCATTCTATTCTCCCGAGCCTGATCTCTGAGAATCAGTCGGCTTTTGTACCGGGTCGCGTCATCCCTGACAATGTTCTCATTACTCATGAGCTCCTGCATTCTCTGCGACGGTCCAAGGCGACAAAGAGGGGAGCAATGGCTGTTAAGACAGACATGAGTAAAGCGTATGATCGTATTGAGTGGTCGTTTCTACTCCGAGTGCTGGAGAAATTCGGATTCCATAGCAAGTGGATTAATTGGATAATGGAATGTGTAACTACAGTTACCTATTCCTTCTTGCTCAACGGTACGCCACAGGGTCAAGTGATTCCCTCTCGTGGTCTCCGCCAGGGTGATCCCCTTTCGCCTTGTCTTTTTATTCTCTGTACGGAAATTCTCTCCGGTCTTTGCCGTCGAGCTCAGGAGGATGGCTCCCTCCCTGGGATAAAGGTCTCCCGGTTTAGTCCTCCCATTAATCACCTGCTCTTTGCGGATGACACGATGTTTTTCTGTAAATCGGATGCTTCGAGCGTTGATGCTCTGAAGGCGTTGTTGCATGGGTATGAGTTAGCATCGGTTCAGTCAATCAACTTCGCTAAATCTTCGATCACTTTCGCATCCAAAACTCCGCTTCCCCGTCGAGAGATAGTGAAGGCTCGACTCGGTATCTCTAAGGAAGGTGGCACGGGGAAGTACTTGGGCCTACCTGAGCATTTCGGACAACGGAAGCGGGAGATATTCGCATCCATTGTGGAGAGGATTAGACAGAAGGCACAGGGTTGGTCAACCCGCTTTTTATCCTCTGCAGGCAAGCAAGTAATGCTCAAGTCTATACTTTCGGCCATCCCAACTTATGTCATGTCATGCTTCAAGCTGCCTCTATCCCTCTGTAGGCGCATTCAATCAGAGCTTACACGATTCTGGTGGGATGATAAGCAGGATGTTAGAAAGATGTCTTGGATCTCCTGTAAGCGGTTGGCTCTGCCAAAAGCCTCGGGGGGGCCTGGGGTTCAAGGACATTGAGGCTTTTAATGACTCCCTTTTAGCTAAGCTCTCCTGGCGGCTTTTGAAGAATCCTAATTCGCTAGTCGGTCGGATCCTCCTGGGCAAATATTGCCACTCTTCCTCCTTACTGGAGTGTTCTCCTCCCACCACTATGTCCCATGGCTGGAGAGGGATTATGGCTGGTTGTGAAGTTCTCCGAAAGGGACTCGGTTGGATTATTGGAGATGGTAGAGATGTTCGGGTCTGGGGTGACCCGTGGCTTTCTACCTCCTTACCGGTGGCTGCTCTAGGCCCTCCCCCGGAGGGGCTTCAGGAGCTTCGTGTGTCCGACCTAATTTCCACTCAGCCTCGGGCATGGAATTGGGCCGCTATCTCTACAGTGCTACCTAATTACTTTTCTGTTAGCTCTGCCTTGGTCCTGGGAGTGACGAATCGCCAGGACTCTTTAGTCTGGTTGTACAATAAGAATGGCCAGTACTCTTGCAAGAGCGGCTACTCAGTCCTTACTTCTTGTGACGATGACTTACAAGTCTGCCATGACTTCAACTGGTTGAGGAATATTTGGTCCATTAAAACTCTCCTCAAGCTCCACACTTTTCTCTGGAAAGCGGTTAATGGCGCACTTCCTGTCCGCGAGGCTTTAATGTCCTGTGGAGTCCTGGAGGACGCTTCTTGCCCACGGTGTGGGCTCACTGAATTGGTGGATCATGTCCTTCTGCAATGCCCTTTTGCACAGGTGGTTTGGGAGGCGGTTCTGCTGGCTATGCCTCACTTCCCTCGGTTTCCGACGCTGCCTATCTTTCTCGAGACCATGCGCGATTCGAGGGCTCTGCCGCCAACCGGATTATCTGGTGTTGCTATTTATCCTTGGGTCTGTTGGCAGCTCTGGAAGGCTCGCAATCGGTTGGTGTTTGATGAGGAGTTAACCCCTGCGACAGAGATTATTCGTATTGCTTTGGTAGGTGCTAGAGACTGGCAGAGTGATGATGCTCTTCGTGGAAAGGGGCGGCTCAGCAGACCTCCGGTCCACACTCTTTGGACCTTCCTCCGTCTCCACTCTTGAGCTTACCACCGGTTTTTTGGTGTTGGGTCGATGCCTCCTGGGATCCTTCTAGGAAGGTGTGTGGTATGGGATGGTTTTACCATACCCCTAATGATGCCTTACTGGCACGGTACACTACATTCAAGGAGGGGGTGCCGTCGGCACTCGCGGCTGAGGCCTTGGCTTTCTGGCATGCCCTAAGTCAGGCTATAGTGTTGGGGATTGATGCGGTGCTTCTGCACTCAGACTCCCAAGTATTGGTCAATTTGATCAATCGGCGCGAAGACCATATTGGTATTATTGGTCTTCTTTCAGACATTTGGAATTTAATTCCATCCTTTATCTCGTTTTCTGTTTCTTTTGTACCACGAACTACGAACTCTTTAGCGGATTCGCTAGCACGCCGAGCCCTTTGTGCTCAGACTACTTCCATTTGTGAAGTTTAATAAAATTTCCCTTTGTGATCAAAAAAAAAAAAAAAAAAAANATGCAATATCATCCTAAACTTTTTGATGACAAAGTTGGAATAATATTATGACCTTTTATTATCATTTTAATATAAAAATTATATTTATTATTATTGTTTCGAGAAAAAATTATATTACATTTAAATTAGAAATTAATTCCTGATTAAATCTAACTAATTAAAAGGAGCTAATTGTGGTTCATAAGGGTGTCCACCTAAACCTCCACCCAAAACTCCTCTCCTTATGCCACATCAGCTTTCAACGCTCTCTAGTTTTAACCCCTAGACGTCATGCCGTTTTAAAAGTCCCAGACATGTGCTACAATATACCAAACAACAAGGTGTTTCCTCTATTTTTCTTCTGGGCCAGAAGGCCCAAAATATCACTTTAGCCCCATAAACCAATGAGGTTTTCTTCTTCAACAACGACATTATCCTCCACCGCCGGAACCCTAATTACTCTTCGCTTCTCTTCGCCTCCTCACTTCTTCATCGTAATCAGCAAAAGAGGCCATAACATGTTGATGTTTTTAATATAATTTTGTTGTGAAGTCAGAGTAATGTTTATGATACTAAATTTGTTTCATATAGTTTTTAATCTTTCTTAACTTTGAATAATAGAATCTTTAGTGTTAATTAAATAGTTTATACAACTTTCAGCTCATATTCCTATCAAATGGCACTACTAAGACTAGGTAGTAATATTTCGACGCAAACGGCGAGCACATATTTATGTCAAGCAATCTTGATTTCAGAGAAGGAGCATCTAACACAAGTAAAAAATTACAAAAAAGAAGAAAAATGTCCACAGTAAAGTTTACATTTTTAAGTGCCGTGTATTTTGAAGTAGAAAATATATAGAAAAAATGTGTAAAAATTATTTTGAAAACTAATTCCTCTTTCTAAAAGTTTCAAAATTAACATTTTACATAAGAAAATAACCAAATTCCCCTATAAAACACTTACATTGTTTTTAAATCCAGCAATTTTAAATTGTTACTAGGTGATCATCCGTACATTGTGAGGAAAAAAATATAAAATATATATTTCAATGATGTAACAAATCTTATATGTTTAAAAATGTTGTGAAATATATATATATATTTGTTTACCAACTTTTTTTTGATAATTTTGATATTATTTTAGATTATATAAATTACTTTTAGATTATTTATATTATTATGTGGACTAGCTCTTAAATTTTGTGTATTATGTGCATTTTTATAGAGAAAAGCAAGCTAGGCCATATAGGTTGGCCCACTTCAAGAGTAATTTTTATGTGCATTCTTATGTGCATTCTTAACAAATCATGCAATTTTGCTCAAGTATTCTATGGATGTTTGCATGAGAATTATTATCTCTCCATTATTATGGTGATATGTATATACATGTTTTGAGTGGGTTAGTGATAAATATACGAGTAGATTATCATGCAATATATAT
>OVAN01006269.1:0-21633 GCA_900406275.1 Anastatica hierochuntica
TCCTTTACCAACCATCTCTGTTTCGCTTTAGCCCGTATTTGATTCATAGTTTTTCGTTCGACATTGGTCCTCGTGGATTCGATACCTGAACCACTACAACGTGCTTAACTGTACGCTTGCAGTGATTTCTGGGGTGAAAACCTGAGCCATCAATATGCAGAACCCTAAAGTTTCTCATGGACAAGCACTTAGACACATACTTAGATACATAAAAGGCACTTCTAAGTATTGTATATTCTTTAAGAGAGATGGAACAAGGAAAATTGTGGGCTACAGTGATAGTAGCCACAACATAGATGTTGATGATGGAAGAAGCACCTTTGGCCATGTGTTTTACTATGGATCATCTCTAATTACTTGGACATCACAAAAACAACCTACAATAGCACTTTCTTCATGTGAAGCGGAGTTCATGGCTGCGACAGAAGCTGCTAAGCAAGCCATATGGTTGAGAGAGTTAGTTGGCGAAATTCTTGGTGAAGAAAACGAAAAGGTTTTGCTCAAGATCGACAATATGTCGGCCATATCATTAACCAAGAATTCGTTGTTTCACAAGAGAAGTAAGCACATACTCTCCAAGTACAATTTCATACGAGAGTGTATGGAGAACCAGCTAATCGAGGTTGAACATGTTTATGGAATTGAGCAAAAGGTGAATATACTGATAAAACCATTAGGAAGAAACAAGTTTCAAGAAATGAGAAGCTTGATTGGAGTCCAAAAAATCGACAAACCCAAGATTCGTGTTGGAATTAAGGGGGAGAATTTTTGATTATTCCAATATTAAAAAGGAAAAGTTATTAGATAAGGGGATTAGCTTATCTAGTAAAAAAGAAATTACAATTACTATTAGGTTTAGGAGATTAGCTAAGCCTATAAATGTAAGTTGGATCCTTAAGATTTGTTTAAGAGATTCATAAGAGTGATTTAGTTTTTGTGTAAGGTTTCTAAATCAATAAAAAAAGAAAGTTCTTATACATTAATTTCTTTGCTTTTGAATTGTGCGACCGAACAAACAACAACCTCAAACCTTACAAGAAGAGGAAGAATTTGTTTTGTTGCTTTGACTAGTTATGGGCTCAATTTGTGCTTAGATAAGGGTAACTGTTGAATATATTTCATGTGAATATTAGGACTGAGCGTTCGGATATCCGACCGGGTTTGGATCGGGTTCGACTCGGGTCTGATTCCCGTACTCCAGTCCTACAATATTCGTTCGGATATTTTTAGTTTTTTCGGTTCGGGTTCGGTTCAGGTAAATGCGGGTTAAGGTAAATGCGGATTCGGGTAATTTCGGGTCGGGTATTCGAGTTCAGATATTTCAGATTTTTTTAGGTACTTCGGGTTTTCTGATATTTCAGATATTTTTAGTTTTTCTCCGGATTGTTCGGGTTTTTATCGGATTTGTCGGGTTTTTGCGGGTATTTTGAATTATTTTATTGATATTTTGGAAATTTTCGGGTATTTGAATATTTTAGCTACTTATTCGAAATACTTGAAGACAAGATCCGTTCGGGTACTTTCTTGGTTCGAGTTCGGGTTCGGTTCGGGTATTTCGGGTCGGGTTCGGGTAAAATGCCCAGCCCTATGAATATATATAATTTTCTATAAATAATTATTACTATAAATTAATATTATTTTGTTTTCAATCTCAAATTAAATTAAAATTATTTTTTTATAAATTAATATATCTCTAAATTACTAAAAAAATATCACAATTTTGATATCATTAAGTTATAGAGGTTTTATTGTAGGCTTTTTGCGTTATAAAATTGGAATGAAAAATTATGTAACTTAATAAAATTGAATTAAACACAACCCAATTTCAACTTAAATAATAGATATTTGTTTTGGTTTAAAACTTAAATAATAGATATTTGACAACATAAAGACTCTATCAAACAAATATAGATAGTATGGACCTCTCCAATAAGTTTCTTCTGATGATAAATGATAATCTTTCATGTTTATATCTCTTTGTATACCATCTCAATATGAAGTTCCACCACGTCACCATATCACCATACGAAGTCGTTAAAGCTCACTTGACCATTGGAGGAACCCACGTGCGTGGGATCGGTCACGTGATCCACCGGTGGCAACGAGGACGTGGCTTGATGATGCTCCATTGGGAGGCCCATGAGATCGTTTGGGATGGGATAGTGATCGTTTAGATTCCCAATGAGCATTGCAATGGAATCTTCATCTTCGTCGTTTGGTACGTAATCAAACATTATCTCCTCGTACAAGTTCATGTCGTTCACTTCCATCGAATGTGTTCTTCTTCCTTCATTTTGTTTGACACACTTTCTTATGGAGAAGTACTGTTCTTAGAGCAAAAAACATTATAAATACTTGTGTAAGATACTTTAGACGTTGACTGAATTTTACTAGTTATAAAAATTTGAGTAAATATAAATGTTAAAAGTTATATAACCTATAAATCTAAATTTATAGTGCCACGTAAAAGTAACCGTAGTCGATTTGCAAAATACTATAAAATGGCAAAATAGTTTTTAATTATACAGATATAAGTACAGAATCATGTTTTAAAAATGTGAAAAATAGTAAGACTGTCTATCACCTTCATTATTTTGTTTTTTAAAAATCTTCTTTTCACTTAGACCTTTTATGTTAAAAGTTGGCTACAAATTTTGATACGTTCCGTGGAGTGTTATCATTGACAGAAAATGAGTCAAAAAGGCAATTATTTTTTGTCTGGATGCTTAACAAACTCGATTAAATTGCCACTTTTCAAATTTCCAATTTTGGAGTCTTGGATTACTAATCAATCATTTATTTAAGCTTTTGTCATTTAAAAAAAAAATAAAATAATAAAATAGAGATAATAAGAGAGCTCACGAGATTCTTGCTTTCGTCCTCGTAGATTGTTAAATAATCTCCCATCTCTACTCCGTTTTTCTTCACAAAATCTCCTTCAACACACAAAAATTGTAATAAAAATGGAATTTTAATAATATTTAACATTTTGAAAGAGTATGGGAGCTCATTAATTACCTGTGTTTTCGAGGACATACATTCTGCTCTTGTTATTGGACCAGAACCTATGTTTCACAATAACACAAGCTTTAAGTTTTCTAGTTGTAAAATTAATTTGAAACTTAAAACTGATATTATATATTAATTGAAACAAGAAAGAAAATAAAACAAGAGTTAACTTGTATCTGAAAGACCAAGACTGGGTAGAATCAGCATCCCTCATCTCTAGTATCATTCCTTCTTTATCTTTTAGCTCCGGAAGATTTCCTTCTGCTTCTCTCTGCGTTCAGCAGTAGCAATGTTAGCCACTCACATTTTCTTAACTACTAATTTCTTTTATTTTATTTTGTTAAACAACTACTAATTACTTTCTAATTTATATATTCAAGAGTGATAAAATACTTTTTTGTGTGTGGTAAAAGTTCGAATATATATAATGTAGAACCTCTTTTCCCATAATGGTCTTACTTTTGTTTTCTTCCACTTTCCCATAATGATTTCGAGGTATGCCATTTAAGACGCAATTAGTTACGAAAGGCAAATAGACGACTTTCCAATTTCTTTAATTAATTCTTAATCAGCCTTTAAAGTGAAGTCATTTTCACATATTCACTTTGCTTAAGTACAAATACAAAATTTGATTACTCATTTTATTCACTTATTGGTTAATTACTACTTACCTGGAATAGTATTAAATTGAAGAAAATTAATCTATTAGCTTTTTTTTCGATTTTCATTATCGTATGCTCATTTCACATAAAACTAAAACGAAAAAAGTCAGTATATATATAATTTTCTTAATCGTTTAAAGATTTCTTTAAATAAACCAATTTCAAACTTAAAAGTTAAAACTAAAAATTTTAAGGTAACTTGGGATTTCGAAACTAAAAAAAATCAAAACTATTAAAAGTTGGCTAAACCACTCTTTTTCACTCCACATTTTGTTCTCATGTTTCAATTCCTCTTTTAATAACTTCTGTTTTTTTTTTATCAACTTTAACAATTTCTGTTTAAAAAAGTAGTTTATTATTTTTATTTATTCAAAGATAATTCTTTTTTAGTGTTTGATTGAATTACTGTATTTGTTAAATAACTATTGATTGAAAATTTTGAAAATTGTTTAGTACAAAAATTGTTGCACTAATTATTAATTATTAATTTATAATTAAAAAAACAGAGGGAAGTATTTGTAAGGTGATGAAATATGTGAAATAATCTCAGTGACATTGCTTATATATTGAGAGAATATGTGGTCGCAGCCAAACCCCTGAAATCATTTTACTTTTGTACAACTTTTTCGAGGTTTTTCAGATTTCGGTGTTACGTGATTGATAATATTTCAGCAATCCATTTCCACAATAATAATATTTTACACCTTAAAAAAATTTATTTAATCATTATAAGAAGTTAAAAGAATGGTAAGAATTTGACACACCTTAGGTAGAACGATCCTCCCAAGTGTCCCAACATCGCTGTTCTTCAAGTGCTTCACCAACAAAACCCTAAGCTTCTACAACCATTCCCAAAAATGTTGATGAAGATTTATATAGCCAAAATTGTTTATATGTCACACTTCGGACCAACAAAAATAAACCAAACCTTGTTATCGAAAGCGGAATATCGATATAGATCTTCTCTAGGGACAACCTCGGAATTGTTTTTCATGTTAAGAGCCACTTGTTGTCTGCTTGAATCAATCAACTCATTAAACCAAGAATTAGGGCAAGAGTTGTTTCTTGATCTTCTCATAGCTTCCTTCCTGTTGATCCTAGCCATCTTCTTCATGTGCGGATCTTGAAAACCACCTCTTTCTTGCACCGAGCGTGAGTTAAGAACCACAGATCCGAATTCACTTATGGTTTGCGTATGAGGAAAAGCCTCCGATGAGTGAAGTGGTTGAGGGATCATTGTTGCCGTCTGATCCGCAGGACATGCAACGTATGAGTACGGAGACAACAAGGGGTAAGGCTGAGCCAAATGATTAGGGATCATTGAGAAGTTTGAGCTATCGTTGGTGAGATCCATTGAGATTTCTTGGACAGAGTTTGTGTTTGAAGAGGAAAAGGGCAAGAAGTTATCCATTTAGAGAGAGAGAGAGAGAGCGAGATGAATTGAAGATAAAAAAAGAGAGGTCGTTGGTGAGATTAGTAAGGAAAGAGAGAGAGCGAGTGAAGAAGAGACAGATGTTGGAAAAACACAAAAGAAAAATGAGTCAAAATGTTGCAGATGGTTCGATGCTTCACCTTATGGGGATACCAATCTCACCACTCACACAAGGAGAGAGAGATATGTGGCGCCAGATTGGTGTTTGAATGTATATAATGATTTTAATGGCACAGAAGACCACGAGAAGGTCATTGGCTCTGTGTTTTTTTTCTTCTGAGAGAGAGAGTTAGTGAAGGCTTTTTATTGTTTTCTTTACTTTCTTCCTTATATTCCTCTTATGGACCTATTGACTATAGTTTCAATATCTATACCTCAATATATACTCTTGAAATGATAGGAATTCAAACCTTGAAAATTGTATCCTTTTACTTTTTAGAAATGGTAATGATAATTAGCATATTAAATTTTTGGAAACTAAACTTAATTGCTATTCATATTTTGGAGAAACTCAAATGTTTCCCATTAATATTCTTCTATATATTTTATGTTATTAAGAAAAACGCTTATTTATTAATTGAAAGAACCTAAATATAGAAGATTTTTTAAATTCTAAAAAATTGAAAAAGACAAAATAATTTAATTTTAGAAATGATTCGATTTTTTTATCATATTAGTTTTTCATAAAATCAATTTATCGTCTTCCATATTTTATAGAAACTCAATTAAGAGCCATTAAATATATGTGAAAGCGCTTATTTATTAATTGAAAGAACCCAAACATACTTTTTTTTTGAATTCAAACATTGAAAAAGACAAAACAATTTAGTTTTAGAAATGATTTGATTTTTAGCATATTAATTTTTTGCGTAAAATCAATTTATCGTCATTCATATTTTGTTGAAACTCAATTAAAAGCCATTAAATATATGTATATATCTTTCACTAGTAGCTTTATATATATCTTAAAAGTGCATAACTAATATGATTTAATTATATTTTAAAATAAAAAAATATTTTTCGTATTAAATTTAATAAATAAGTAAACGTAATAAATCTATCACCAACAATAAAATGTATCTAATTTTTGTTTTGCGGCCCTCCTAAGAATTATTGCCACTCGTCAAGTTTGAACATTATGAAACTTATAACATCTTTACAATAGTTAAGAACTGACTTCTTCTGCACGTCGGGCAAATATAACTTTCATTTTGTAAATTTGATCGAAATGAATTTAATTTATTGAAAATCTAATTAAAAATATTTGATTTATGTAAAAATTAGAATTCATCAAACTTAGAGCTAGTATGATGTTTTTTTCTTCTTCTAAAAGCAATATAAAAACATGCGTTTTGCTACTATTTCATTTGTTTTTCATTTTCCATATTTTTTCACATACACACGTCTTATTCATAAATGGTTTATGTATGAACATGTCTTTTTCGTCCTAATATTTATAATAAAATTAAACATATTTGCAACATAAATCAGTGGTACATAATTTACATAATTAGTATCATATGGATATACTCTAGTACTACGTGCTAATCTATCCGTTTTTATATTTTTAATTCTCGAAAACTAAATTTGTTTAAATAACTCCTTGCTCCCCTCATAAATCTCCAATGTCAATGCAAACCTATCTTTAGTTCTTTACGTTTAAACACCATCTTCATCAATTCAAAACTTATGTGCAAGTTTCGAGCTCCCATAATTTGCCTTTGTACATCATCGTGAAAGTAAGACAAGCCTAATCCTGAAAACTCATCATACTCCTTCCATGAACCATATATGTTGCATCGTATAAACATGAGGTTTTAACTAAGAATATAATATAAAATACATTTTAATTCATTAAAAAGTACCTCCAATCATATCTTGTTAACTTCATGCATGGTCTCTTTTTTAATCCATTCTTCACCATAAATATTTTCTATCTTTTTTATTAAATTTATAGAAACACATTTATTTATGAAAACAACCTCAATAATATAGGTATATATTTAAAAAAAAAACTAAACCATTGAAAAGACAAAGTAATTTAGTTTTAGACATGATATATTTACTATATTACTTTTCTCTATTTTAATATTTTTTACAGAATCACTTGCTTATTAAAAGATTCTGCAAATATATTTATTTGAATTCACATAATGAAAAAGGTCAAACAACTTAGTTTTGAATTGATATGATATTTAGCATATGAACATTTTCCTATCTTTTTTACATATACAGAGAACGCTTTTTAAAAAAAAATAATTAAAGTAGAGTTTTTTTTAATTCAAACATTTAAAAATACAAAAAAAATTAGTTTGTAAAAATGATTTCATTTTGAACATATTATTTTTTCATAACATCAATATATCCTCTTTTATAATTTGTAAAACCAACTAAATATATGTACATATGTTTTGTTTAATAGCATTTATATATCCTAAAAGTGTAGAACTAAAACTATTTAATTAATTTTTGAAAATGATAAGAATATTTAGCATACTATTTTGTTTTAATTATAAGTAACATAATTAGCATTAACATTGATAGGTGTAGCTTTTGTTATCAGAATTTGCGTCTCTCTTAAAAATGATCGCACACATAAAAACTTGAATATTACGAACTTTTTGACAATCTTACAATGATCGATGACTGACTTTTCTGCACATCTATTTTCAGACAATCATAACTTTAATTTTTAAAATTTGATAGAGATGAATTTTTGTTTGTCAGAAATCTAATTTGAAATATTCGGATGTATATGATAATTAGAATTCATCACAACTAGAGCTAGTATTATGTCATTTCAAAATATATGAAAAATATATGTTTTACTGCTATTTATATCTGTTTTTTATTTTTCATATTTGTCACCTATGCGTATCTTAGTCATAAGAGCATCATTATCCCAGTTTTTTAAACTGGGTATCTTAAAAAAAAAAAAATTTTTTAATTGGTGGGACCCACCATATGCTGAAGATACGTGCCTTCCGAAACCAAAATAAGAAACGATTATGAATGGTTTCTTGTACTGTTAGCGGGCCCCACTGACACGTGGCGGCCCGCTATTGGTTGCATTTTTAATTTTTTTTTTATATTTAAAAAAATTCAGATAAAAAATTAAAATAAAATTTTAAGAAACCCTTATATGGGTTTTCACGATAAAGATGGCCTAAATGGTTTGTTTATAGACTAGTTGCTTTAACGTACAAGAGTCGTCCCGCGCTATGCATTGATTATTTTTACATGTGTGATTTTATTGTGATAGTCCATGATGCATGCTTAAGCTGTTGAGATTACTTCTACATGACATACTTTAACTTTTTATGGTCAATTTGTGATGTAACAAAAGTATACTATTTTAATATTTTACACGAAATCTTCAGTGTTCTTATAAATATGCTAAGAAATTCAGGTTTCGGTAGAATCTTAAGGACGTTGAATAAAAGTTCAATATAATTTATGCCAAAGTAATTCATACATTGTGAGTTTATCCTACCACTTTAATTGAGTTTCTTTGGTTTCTTCCTTATATTCATCTTACGAACCTATTGACTGTAGTGTCAGTATCTATACCTCAATTTTTATTGTTGAAATAATAGGGATTCAAACATTAAAAATGAATGCTTGTGTTTTTAAGAAATGGTATGATAGTTAACAAATTATTTTGTTTGGAAACTACAATTAATCGCTATTCATATTTTGAAGAAACTCAAATGTTCACAATTAATATTCTTTATACATTTTACGTTTTTACAGAAACACTCTTATTTATTAATTAAAAGAACCTAAGAATAAAATTATATTTGAATTCAAAAATTGAAAAAGACAAAATAATTTAATTTTAAAATGATTTTCTTTTTATCATATTAATTTTTGCGTTGAATAAATTTATCGTCATAAATATAATTTAAAAAAATCAATTAAGAGCCATTAAATATATGCGAATATGCTTATCTATAAATTGGAAGAACCTAGAAATGTTTGGAATTCAAACATTGAAAAAGATAAAACAATTTAGTTTCAGAAATGATTTGACTCATGGATACCAAATATTACTCTGCGACCTACAAGAGGTCGGGGAAATGCTTGGTATTCTAGTTTGCAAGTATACCAATTGATAGATCCACAGACGAAGGACTGACATCTATCACTTTTACAGGATTTTTTCAACCAAGAGGATATAGAATTGATACGGGGCATCCAACCTAGCCGTACCATTACATATGATGGTTTGGTCTGACACTATACTAAATCGAGTCAATATACGGTTAAATAAGGTTATAAACTCCTTAATTCAGGTGAAATAACCTGAATTAATAATAATTTCTGGAGACCAGGTGTGGGAGCTTTAAAAGCGTTTACATGGAAAATAAATTTTCTCCTGAAGGTGCAACACCTTATGTGACAAATTATCGCTGGGAGTTTGGCGGTAACGACGGGACTAATTCAAAGGGGTGTTTAATGTGATACAATATGTAAACGTTGCAGAAGTGCTGAGGAAACAATCAACCATGTATTTTTTGAGTGCGTCTCAATTACTCTAATTTGGAATTTCTACAAGGACCTGGAAAGAATGGAGAGTTTCCCTTCTAATTCGATTTATAATAATATGGACTACCTTTTCTGGCGGACTCTTTAAGGGATCGGGATAAGGAGCGCTATGATTTATTCCCATGGATATTATGGTTAATTTGGAAATTAAAGCAAGAAATAAAAAAGTGTTCCAAGGGGTACACTTGGATGTGAATAAGATTTTCCGGAATACAGAGACATATTCCATATCTTAGAAAGAAGCGCATATCTTAACGCTTCGAAGGAGGAACAATCTTTTGTGGAACCTATCCTCTCATATGGTTTAATTTGCAGGGTAGATGGATCTTGGAAACAATCTGACCCCACTTATGGACTTTGATGGATTTGTACTGTTAGAGAAAACAACATAATTTTGATGGGGCGAAATGCCATCGACGAAGTCTTTCTCCTCTCCACACATAATTGGAAGCTTTGTTATGGGCGATGTCAAAACTTCACAACCAAAGTATATATTGTCAAATATTCCATAAAGACTGTGCAGACCTTATCAACATCACTCAACATCCGAACGATTGGCCAACACTTCATACACAACTCCAGGATTATCAGGATCTATGCAGAAACTTTCTAGACTTCTCGCTCTTACTCATTCCGCGCACGGAGAATATGCAAGCAGATAGTCTGGCTCGAAGATCCCGCATATTTTCTCATGATTATATATTTGTAGATTCATTTCCTCCGAGTTGGTTATCCAATTTCGAAGATAAGTTAAGATTAATGTGCGGTTGTCAAAAAAAGAAGAAATGATTTGACTTTTAACATATTAATTTTTGCGTAAAATCAACTTATCGTCATTCATATTTTGTTGAAATTCAATTAAGAGCTATTGACTATGTGTATATATCTTTTACTAATAGCTTTATACATATTTTAAAAGTTTAGAACTAATATGATTTAATAACATTTGGCATATTAAATTTGATAAATAAGTAAATGTAATAAATCTATCGCCAACAATAGAAAGTATCTAACTTTTGTTGTCGGAAGTTGTGGCTCTCCTAAAAATGATCACTCGTCAAGTTTGAACATGAAACTTCTAACAGTTTTACAATAGTTAAGTACTGCCTTCTTCTGCACGTTGGGCAGATATACCTTTCATTATGTAAATTTGATCGAAATGAATTTGATTTGTCGAAAATCTAATTTAAAATATATGATTTATATAAAAATTAAAATTCATTAAACTTAGTGATAGTATGATGTATTTTTCAAAAAAAATTAAGAAAACATGCGTTTTTCTGCTATTTCTCATTTTTTTTTTCATTTTCCATATTTGTCACATACACACGTCTTATTCATAAATATTTTATATGTAAAGATGTGCTTTATTTTCCTAATATTTATAATAAAATTAAGCATATTCGAAACATAAATCAGTGGTACATAATTTACATAGTTAGTATCATATGGATATACTCTAGCACTACGTGCCAATCTATCAACTTTTATATTTTTAGTTCTCAAAAATTAAATTTTTGTAAATAATTCCTTGCTTCCCTCGTACTTCTCCAATGCCAAAGTAAACATATCTTCAGTTCTTTACGTGTAAACACCATCTTCATCAGTTCAAGACTTTTGTGCAGGTTTCAAGCTCCCATGACTAGCCTTTCAACATCATTGTGAAAGTAAGAAAAGCCTAATCCTGAAAATTCATCAGACTCCTTCCATAAACCATATATGTGATATCGTGTGAACAAGTATGTTTAACTAAGACTATAATAGTAAATTCATTTTAATTCATTAAAACTATTTTATCAGTACCTCTAATCATCTCTTCTTAACTTCAGGTCTCCTTTTTAACCCATTTTTCACCATAAAAAAATTTCTATCGTTTTAATAAATTTATGGAAGCGAGAGGAGTAAGTGGGCCAGTAGTTGCACCACCTCTGCATCCATTTCACGTAACCAGGGTTCGAACCCTGCACCTGCCTCTAGTGAGAGGAACTATTTGCCACTAGGATATGATAACAAAAAAAAATTTACGGAAGCACATTTTTTTGTGAAGACAACCTCAATATAGGTATATATTTAAAAAAAAAACTAAACCATTGAAAAGATAAAGTAATTTAGTTTGGGTCATGATATGATATTGACCATTGTCTCTATTTTAATAACTTTTATCGAGCCGCATGTTTATTAAAAGATTCAACAAATATTTTTTTTGAATTCACATAATGAAAAGACCAAACAATTTACTTTTGAATTGATATGATATTTAGCATATTAACATTCTCCTATATTTTTTACATTTTTGTGGAGAACGCATACTTATTTATTAAAATAGAGTTTTTAATTCAAAATTTGAAAAATACAAAATAGTTTAGTTTGTAGAAATGTTTTCATTTTTAACATATTAATTTATGCATAACATCAATATATCATCTTTCATAATTTGTAAGGCCACTAAATTTATGTATATATGTTTTGTTAATAGCACTTGCATATCCTAAAAGTGTAAAACTAAAAATTTTTAATTAATTTTTGGAAATGATAATAATATTTAGCATATTCTTTTTTAAAAAAAAATTAATAGTAACAAGACTATCACCAACATTGATAGGTGTGATTTTTCTTAACGGAAGTTACGTCTCTCCTAAAAATGATCGCCACACATCAAAACTTGAATATTACAAATTTTTTGACAATATTACAATGGTCGATGACTGACTTATTTTGCATGTCTATTTTTAGATAGACATAACTTTCGTTTTTGAAATTTGATAGAAATGAATTTTTGTTTGTCAGAAATCTAATATGGAACATTTTGATTTATGTGATAATTAGAATTCATCACGATTATAGCTAGTATTATGTCATTTTTTAAAATATGAAAATATTTGTTTTACTGCTATATATATATATATATATATATTTCATGTTTGTCACCTATGCATGTCTTAATCATAAATGATTTGTTTATGACTTGTGGTTTTAACAAGTACTAGAGTTGTCTCGCGCTACGCGGTGATTAGTTTTATATATGTGATTTCATTGTGTTAGTCCATGATACATGCTTAGGTTGTTGAGATTACTTCTACTTAACTTATTTTAATTTTTTTATGGTAAATTTTTGATGTAACAAAAAGAAATTATTTTAACATCTTACACAAAACTTCAATGTTCTTATAAATATGCTAGAAAATCAGGTTATGGTAGAAGCAAACTTAAGGATGTTGAATAAGAGTTTGAGATAATTTATGCCAGAGTAACTCATACACCGCGAGTTAATCCAACCACTTTAACCGAATTTCTTCAATTTCTTCTTTATATACCTCTTACGGACCTATTGAATATAGTGTTAATATCTAAACCTCAATTTTTACTGTTAAAATAATAGGAATTCAAACATTGAAAAATGTATGCTTGTTTTTTTTTGAAATGGTATGATAATTACAAAGTTATTTTGTTTGGAAACTAAAATTAATCGCTATTCATATTTTGGAGAAACTCAAATGTTTGTCATTAATATTCTTTATACATTTTACGTTTTTATGGAAAAACGCTTATATATTAATCGAAAGAACCTAAAAATATAAATTTTGTTTAGTTCAAACATTGAAAAGACAAAATAATTTAATTTTAAAAATGATTTGCTTTTTATCATATTAAGTTTTGCGTAGAATAAATTTATCGTCATTCATCTAACTATATAAAAGGGGCTAATAGTGGCTCCTAAAACCCTCCACATCATCAATTAAACTTTTCTCCATCTGTTTACACGTCATCTCAACTACAAACAATCAAAAATGTTTACTATTACCCTTAGAAAATCAGTACTTTCTCTTATATGTAATATTGATTGCTTTCCAAATTCCATTGTAACGCAAAGCTTCAGATCTTTATGATAATCTTATCGTTTAGTCTTCCTCCTTAGCGCGTACACAAAGTTATAAAACCGACAAGATATGAGGTTGTGAGGTTGTGAGCCTGTGAATCCCGTCACTTCCTTTTCTACTAGGTACGCTCTTCTCATTATCCTTCTTTTCGCAAAGACGTCTCAATACAAAATCTGATATTTTCAATATCGATGGCGTTCTCCGGCCTGCCTCGATCTGAAAGCTCACCTTAATTCCACTTACACATATTCCCCCAGTAAGCTAAGGATCATGCACTTCGCATCAACCTTCTTCTCCCATCCTCGATACACCCTCAATGCGAGGAACAACTACTTTTACTTCCATAACAGAGGTCTTCAAGTCCAAATTGTGCTTCACATTCAGATGATTTGAAAAGCAGAGGTATCATTTAAAAAAATGCTATCTATTGTAATCTCCAAACGTTTTTGATTTCTGAAAATCTGGTTTTCTTTCATGATTATTTGGATTCTACCGTAGAAATCTTATTTTGATGATGACAGAACAGTTTCTTTAAACAGTTTGTCTACCATTGAGGATGTCATGATGCTAAGTACTTAGCTTTTGGGCTTTGCTCGAGTGGTAGCCATTAAGTGATGAGGATTGATGGGAAAGGGTTTTTCTACTGTCGTTACCCAGCTCCAAAGTGAGTCTTCTGGGTTTAACTATGAAGCTTTTTAAGAAATTGGCAACTATTGGTTTTTATAACCTTTAAATCATGTTCTTCTCAGATCAAAGTCATGTTCGAACTCTGATGTTACGAATCTTCTAAGGTCCGTTTGCCTTTCTCCTGTTTAAGCTTCTACGATTTCCACTTTATTAACATGAACTCGGGGGTTTAAGATATCAAAATAACAGGGTAGGTTTTAATACCTGTGGTTTAGGCACCACAATAACAAGAACATATTGCATTGGTCTAAAAATCGGTTGTGGCATCGTAGCTTGGCTTGGATGAGAACCGGTTCGAACCTCGTTTTCAGACTCAGAGCCGACATGGACACAGTTCCGTTACAGGTTTTAAACGTAACAATAGAACAATCCTAACTTTAATCAAGAATCTGATATATGTGTGTGTATGTCTTAGAGTGATTTAGTGTATGCCCTACAATCAAAATGTCAACTTTGAAATGGACAAAATCGTGATTTGTTGTCTTCTTTTTTGAAATGAAACAATAATATGCATACATAATCATAAATCTTGCCCATAAAAGTGATTACATGTTAATCATGTGATATTTTTACGAGTATGGTTTATGGTTGTACTTGTGATAATAGATTTGAGTGATAATAATATAAAGAGAAGAGAGTCACTATATCCATCCATGATGAAGTCTCATGATCATGAAATCAAGTCGCATGCTTCATGAGCTCAAAGTTCTTATGCCGTAAGTTTTATAAAATTGACTTTTTAGCAAATAACATTTCCTGCAACATTGTTTGACATTTGGTTTATTCGATGTTCACTCAGGCTTCTACTTCTTCTACATAAAGCTATGGAATGATAGTGGAGAAGTAAAATAGTGGACCAAGAAGAAGAGATAGTATCATTTCACCATCTCCAAGATGGGCTCAAAGCTTAAGTTGTGGAAGTAATAAGAGTAAGAACCTTTTTCCGCCTAAAAGCAATACTCTTGAATCATTTGATTCGATATACAAGAAAAGTAGTTGGACCGAGATTTTCTAGAATTCATTTCCTCCCAAAGTAGTTGATCTAGGGAAGGTAATACTTAATAGCTTTTGATCAATCAAATTCATAGTCGATTTGAAAGAGAATAAACTCGTAAATTCAATAGGAAATTTTGAGGTTTAGGGATAGGGCTATTCGTGCTGCATCTCAAGCTTTGTTAGAGGCTTCAGCTGCTGAAAGCTTGCCCAAATCTTCAAGGTACGTAAATTTTAATTGAGACACAAGTAGTTACACCTTCTTGATCAAGCAATTTATTCACTAAAATGATACAAATAGGTCATACTTAGAACTCTCTGACAGGAGAAACCAACATCAACATAATTTAACAGCCACCAATCGGAAAATTAATGAGTTTCAAGGATGAGTGAAGCAAGAGAAGGCTCATCATTCAGTCATCCTCATATGAAAAAACAGATCAGCTTTAGCTACATATCTCAAATTGGTTTCTTTATCCCCAAGTAAGCCTACACATAGCCCCGGAAAAAGTATTACACCTTAATCGCTCGAGAAATTGAAAACAAAGAAGATAAAACAAGAGAGAAAGGAGATGTTAAGCAGAGCATCGAGTGAACTTAGAAGATGGCTCAAGGGAGATGGAAGAACTTGGTATTTGAGCCATGTTGAGAAGTACTTAAATGAGATCAATATTGGAACAAACTGAAGAGAGATGGGTAGTCAACAAGTACCAGAGACAATGCATCAAGGAAAAGGAGTGAGTGATAGGTTAGACGCCATTGTGAAAGGAGATGAAGGAGAGAACGAGGAAATTTTGATGATGATGATGATGTAAGTCTCCGTTTTTGTTTTTCAAGGTTTTTATTGTTTAACAGATTCTATAATTTTCCAGAATTATTTGAAGAACGCCTATATGATTATGGGTTAAAGAATGCTTAACAAAATTCACAGAATACTACGAGAAGGGAGAATGCTCGGTAAAGATATTGAACTTTCGCGCAAGCTTCAGCATCACCAAGTAAATATGGTGTCACTTGATTGTCTATTTTCTTATTATATACAAATTTGATGTATTGAAAACCACGTAGAAGATCATTTACTCAAGTTCTAGTAAAGTTCTCTTAAACTCACTTCCTATGCTCCTCCTCTGTTTCATCTACGCAGAGAGAGAGAGAGAGAGAGAGAGAGAGAGAGAGAGAGAGAGAGNACATTATATGCATTTAACTCTTGGTTTACACGAATTGGTACATGGCAAAAGGATAATCTGGGATGACACTCATATTATACCATCTTTCCATTGTTTTGGTTCAGTTTCTTACCTACTTTAATGTGAAACTTACGATAATGTCATGGTCAAAGATACAAAACCAGTGTCCTCATTGACTTATAGTCTGGAAATTGTTTCCATTGTGAGGATCTACAACATTTGTAGCGTCAGTCACATGCACCTTCTTTGCAAGGGACTTGGGGATACCAAGATCATCTTGAGCATATCTTTGTTGATTTCAATTAAGTATATTCTCTCACAACAAATTATCTCATATAAATGTATTTTACATTTAATTATTTTATATTAAAAGTATTTATAAATAGTATGTGAAAACAAGTAAGTAAAATAATTTTTTTCTTCTTCTAAAATACATTAAATAACCAATCATTAATAACTTCGAAATCTGTTAATATTAAACATAAAAAACTCAGGAAGGTAAACACTGAAAATTCAAACTAAATATAAAAAGTTAACAATTGCATACTATAATGTATTTATGGATATCGTTACTCCGTAATACAAATGATTTGATGTATTGTTGAATTTTTTGTTATATTTACTGATCATTTTTGTAAGTCCATCTTCATTCTATTATTTTGAAAGTTATAAGTTAATTATATTATTTTCGTCCGAGAGAAAAATAGAACAATAAATAACAATGATCTTAGATAAACTGTTTTTATAAGATTCATTTAATTAAAATTATATAAAATAATTGATGTGTAAAAGTGGAAACCTTAAATAAAAGAAAAATATTAATCTTAGTTAATTGTATAATGCATCCTATAATTTTCCAGAAAATAATGCTCTATTCGTTTCAATTGTCTTCTTTCAAGAGTTTCAGATATTTTCCTCGCTTATTCGATCTCAATCTTTCAATGAATTCTCCACTCAAAAGCGTCACACTTCTCCTTGAACAAAAGATTGATTGCTATCGAAAAAATTGGTCATCATTTTTGAAACTCGCCAAAATATTTTGTCAATGTTATATGCTTATCAATCGGCCACCATCATATAATCAGTGGGTAAACTTAGTCACTTCTCTGTTATTTCCCACATTATACGTGATGTGTTATTCTAATTTTGTTTATCTTTTCTACATTAATTTAGAAAAAATAAAATATATTTTAATAATTTATAGATAAACTAATATACAGGTTTAATTTTAAACTTTTTAAATTAAAAATTGAAACATAATTATGAGCTTCAAAATAGTAATATAATACACAAACAATAGTAGTAAAAAACTATTAATTTTATATAAACGATTTATGCATATTATAGAAAAGAGTTATAGAAACTTAAAATAAAATTCGAATCTTTAAAAATAAGAAGTTACTAATTATCACATATTGTATATTTACCATAAAATAAAAACCGACTAAAATACCTCTATTTTAATTTAAAGATCGACTATAGTTCAAAAAATATTTTGTTAGGAAACTATTAACAAACATTTTGTTAGTAATAAACTGCGCGTAGCGCGGTCATTCCTCTAGTATAATTTAAAAACTCAATTAGAAGCCATTAAATATATGCAAAAATGCTATATATTAATTGGAAGAACCTAAGTATAGAAATGTTTTGAATTTAAATATTGAAAAAGACAAAACAATTTAGTTTCAGAAATGATTTGATTTTCAACATATTAATTTTTGCGTAAAATCAACTTATCCTCATTCATATTTTTGTAGAAACTAAATAAAGAGCCATTAAACGTATGTATGTATCTTTTGCCAATAGCTTTATACAAACTTTAAAAGTGCAGAACTAATATGATTTAATTATATTTTAGAAATAATAAATTACTTAGCATATTAAATTTAACAAATAAGTAAACGTGTTAAATCTATTGCCAAGAATAAAAGGTATATAATTTTTGTTGTTCGGAAGTTTTAGATCTCATACGAGGCGCCAGTCGTCAAAATTGAACATTATGAAGCTTCTAACACCTTTACAGTAGTCAACGATTGACCTGTTTCTACACGTCACGCATATATAAATTTCATTTTGTATTTGATCGAAATGAATTTGGTTTATTGAAAATCAAATTCAAAATAGTTGATTTATGTAAATAAGAGATATCATCAAATTTTGAGCAAGTAGGATGTTTTTTCTCAAAACAATATGAAAACATGTGTTTTGCTGCAATTTCATGTTTGTTTTTTATTTTTCGTATCCGTCAGATATACACGTCTTATTCATAAATGGTTATTTACAAAAATGTGTTTTTTGCCCTACTATTTGTAATAAAATTAAGCATATTCGAAACATAAATCAGTGATACAAAGTTTACATAATTAATATTCTGTGAATATACTCTAGCATAACATGCTAATTTATACGCTTTTATAATCTTAGTTCACAAAATAAACGAAATTTAAAAATTATTAAACAACTCTTTGCTCCCATCGTACTTCTCCAATGCAATTTATATGTAAACACCATCTTCCTTAACTGAAGACTTTTGCATAGGTTTCGAGCTCCCATAACTTGCCTATTCTACATCATACTGAAAGTAAAACAAGCTTAATTTTAAAAACTCACCGGACTCCTTCCATGAACTATAGATGTGACATTGTGTAAACATGTGGCTTTAACTAAGATTACAATAGCAAATATTTATTTAAATTTGTTAAAAAAATTTTATCAGTACCTCAAATAATCTCTTCTTAACTTCATGATCGCCTTTTTAACCCATTTTTCAGTACTAAATCATTGGAAAGACAAAGTAGTTTAGTTTTAGTCATAATATGATATTTACTACATTACCATTTTCTCTATTTTAATAATTTTTACCAAAATGCTTGTGTATCAAAAGATCCTAAAGATATAATTTTGAATCCACATAATGAAAAACGTAATAGTTTAGTTGTGAATTGATATGATATGTAGCATATTAACATTTTTTTTTAATGTTTTACGGAGAACGTTTATTTATTTATTAAAAAGAATTTTTTTTTTTTAATTCAATCATTGAAAAATACAATACAATTTATTTTTTAGAAATGATTTGATTTTTAACGTATTAATTTTTGCATAACATCAATCTATCGTCACTCATATTTTGTAGGACCATTAAATATATGTATATATCTTTTGCTAATAGCATTTACATATCTTAAAAGTGTAGAACTAATATTATTGAATTAAATTTTAGAAATGATAAGAAGATTTAGCTTATTATTTTATTAAATGTAAAAGTAACAAAACTATCGCCAACATTAACATGTGTAGCTTTTTGTTTTCGGAAGTTTCTTCTATCCTGAGAATGATAGCAAAACATCAAAACTTGATTATTACGAAAGTTTTGACAATTTTATAATGGTCGTTGATTGATTTCTTTTACACGTCTATACATACATAAATTCTGTCTTTTAAATTTGATCGAAATGAATTTTTGGTTTTCAGAAATCTAGTTTGAAAAATTTTAATATTATGTGTAACTAAAATTATCACATTTAGAGCCAATATCAAGTTATTTCAAAAGGTATAAAAATATACGTTTGACTACTATTTCATTTTATTATTTTATTATTTTATTTTTTTCATTTTTGTCATATATGAGTTGTTAGTCATAAATGGTTTGTTTATGAACTTTTGGTTTTAACTGGTATTAGAGTTATCCCATATTATGCGTTGATTAATTTCATATATGTGATTTTATTGTGTTAGTCAATGACGTATGCTTAGGTTGTTGAGATTACTTCTTAATAAATTCTAAATTTGTTAATAGTGAATTTGTTATGTAACAAAAAATTATTTAAACATCTAACACGAAAATTCTAGTGTTCTTACAAGATAATTTTGGTATAAAAAACTTAAGGAATTATTTAACAAGAAATTCATGTTTTGGTATAAAAAACTTTAAGGACATTAAATAAAAGTTTAAGATAATTTATGCCAGAGTAACTCATACACTATTATTTAATCCCACCATCACTTTAATCATTTGCTCTTCTCACAGCCTAAAGAGATGGAAGATGGAAAAATTAAGTTAGTAGCTTTTAAATCTCGATAGATTATATATGATTTTTACCAAAGAATATAATAGTTTGACCCATGTTCTAGCTACTTTATTTGTGTTCATTACAATATCCTAAAAATACTAACAGTGGTTCGACTAAAAATTTGGATATTTTGGTTACATCAAGAGAAAGAATATTAAAGAACCTAAACGACCAACTGCACGTCAATGGTAGAGAGTATCCCCCTCACATTTTCGAGTTTATTGGATCATATCAGCTTTTCGTTTTAACTACAAATCCTTCACGACTAAATCTATAATTTCTCTTCTCCGGAAGCTTTCCTCGTTGATGGCACTGTGTAATCTTTAGGGCATAGCCAACAATTTCTAATTCTGGGCGTGGACATGTATAATTTGAGGGGCTGAGGAATCATTTGGATGATATGTAGTGTGTCACAAAGCTTGATTGAATGTTTTATTTTATAAAAAGTTAAAAACCTCTGACGAAACATAAAGGCAAAGAAGACAGATGGGGAGATAACTTTTTCTTGATCAACAGCAAATTTTATTAAAGACTTACGTAACTGAAACAACGATAGTTTTTAGCACAATGAGAGCAAGCTTAGCAATGGAGTCTGCCTCCTTATTTAAAGAACGAGAAATGTAGTCAAAGGAAATCGAAGCGAAAGCTGCACTAATCTCTCGGATCTCTGCCACGAGGGCGAAGAGATCCACATGATTTTCTCCCTTGTTGAGGAGATTGATCAACGTTTGTGAGTCCGATCGAAACCTGATGTGAGCTATGCCTCTCTGTTTTGCGTGACGGAGACCTGTGAGGAGAGCATATGTTTCCGCCATTAGAGGAGAGCTTACATCTGTTCTTGAATCTGAGTACTCACCAAGATGAATATCCGTATTAGAACGGAAGATGGTGCCCAAACCGCAGCTCAAAGAGGACGCGCACCACGCAGCATCCACAAAACAGAGAGTTTCTATGTGCTCAACTGTTTCCGGTGGCTGTTGCCGCATTCTAACTCTTGGCTTTGGGTGGGAGTCTTGTGCTAATTGCCACTGTTTGGCGTCGAGGATGGCCTTTGTGATTGTGTCCACTTCCGAGAATACCTGGCCCGTAAATATGAGTTCATTATGAGCGTTCCATATTGATGCAGCACAGCTGGTGCTAGAAGCTGAATTGGAGCTCAGCTCA
>OVAN01006270.1:0-20270 GCA_900406275.1 Anastatica hierochuntica
AAAACCCTAAGGAAATACATAACATAATGGGCCTTATACAAGTGGGCCTAAATACAAACTGATGGGCCTATTACATATACATATGGACTAAACCTCAAAGCTAAATGGGCCTTCGGTTATGGCAGCCACTAAATGGTTCGGTTTATAACAAGTAGTTCCTTAGTTGGGTTTAGGGTTTCTCACAAAGGATTTTCATGATTAGTAATTGTTAGGTTGTTAGAACGGGGATTTATCATTAGATATTCGTTTAATATTGTTCTTAAGGCTGAAATTAGCTTGATCATCTAATTTCTGATATTAGGGTATTTCACGCACCGAATTTGTTCGATGAAATACCTGAATAAATGTTAAATGAGCAAATTTTCTTAGACCAATAGAAATTCATGTGTAAGCAATTTGTGAACAAATCATTCATGCTAGAATACATGTTTAGGATCTTAACGGAAGTTAGTGTCTAGGATCCTTAAACATAGAGAATTAGCGCTACGGAAACATGTTAGTTCCAATTTCGTGAATTGAGTTCTAGATGATTCTTAACTGTTTCCCCCAATAATAAATCTACAATCCTAATGAAATGAATTCTCTGAGAATGTGCCTCATTCTAGGAGCCAAGGATCAGCTAATTTGTTTCAGTTTGAGCAGGAAATTGGTCGCTTAGGAAGGCACAAGAAAGAATGGGTGATAACGCTGACAATCGACGAATTTAGGATAATCATATTCCTCCCATAGTCCATCAGGGACAAGATTCACCTGCTATGGGTGGAAACAATGCTGCAGTTTTCAGGCAGTTAGACGCGAATTTGTCTCAACCGAGGTTGACTTTAGCGCACTACGACACTCCTGAAGTGTTCTATGTGGATCGAGCTGGGATCTTCCCACCTCGTATCAAAAGGAGGGACTTTGAGATCAAAACCGGTCTCATCAACTTGGTGCAGGAAAACCAATTCCATGGGTTATCTACTGAGAACTCGATGCACCACTTGGAGAAGTTCGAAGCCATATGTAATGAAGTATCTGAAGATGCCTTCAAGTATAGGCTTTTCCGCTTTTCTCTTGCGGGTAAAGCTACTAGATGGTTGAATTCTCTCGTACATGGATCTCTCACTACATGGGAGGAGACTCAATTGTCTTTCCTAGGGCATTTCTTTACTAAGGCCAAGTCTACCTTCTTGAGGAACAAAACTGCATGCTTAAGACATATTGCTACTTAGAATTTATATGAAGCTTGTGAAAGATTCAGGGAGTACATGGTGGGTTATCCACATCATGGACATAGCGACATCAATATGCTGAATATCTTCTACAATAGAGTGAATGAACGATACCAGAATGCCTTGGATACTAATAGTAATGGCGATTTCTTGACCAAGATGGTTGAGGAGGCTTACACTCTGATTGAGAAAGTGGTAGCTAGCCAAGCAAATCGTATGTAAGAATATAATCGCGGTAGAAGAAGCTCAGCAGTTGAATATAAGTGGATTGATTATTTGCATATGAAGCTTGATGAATTGATAAAAAAAGAGCAGGCTGGAGTTCATTTTATTGATGAGCAGAACGATGGAAAATTGCATCAAGAACATAAACACAAACATATGTACCAGGATTTGTAGTTGAAGAGTTCAATGACAATCAAGCTGAGGTGAATTATATTGGAGGCCAGGGGAACTACGGGAACATAGACTTCAATCAGCAAAACTAGTTCCAAAACAAGCCATATGGTCAAAGCGAAAGTGTCTTCAATCCTGGGTATCAGAGCAAGAATCAGAATCAGGGAAACAACTTTGGTAATAATGGTTTTCAGCAGAAGCGGTACGGGAACTTCAGAAACAACAATCGGTCCGGGTATCAGAGTCAGAATCAGGGAGAATCATCGTCATCTTCTCAAGATAGTGATTTGAAAAAGATGATACAACATGTGTTGAAAAATCATACTAAATTCATCGCATACATCAATCAGAAAGTGGGCAACATGTATAGTGATCTAAACGGGAAGTTTGAAACGTTGAGAACTCACATGAAGTTGCTAGAAAAACATGTTGCTCAGACTTCTACTGGGAACAAAGCACCGTCGTGCACTCTACCAGGCAAACCGGAGAAGAACCCCAAGGAGTAATGCAATGCTATTACGTTGCGAAGTGGAAAAGAAGTCCACGATTCCTGAGAGACAGGGATCGAACGATCCCAGGCGGGGATCAAGCGATCCCTGCCTAAATCCGCAAGAGACACTTTTGGGCAGATAGAAAAGGATCGGGCGATCCATGCCCCCAGATCGACCATTCCCTATCAAAACGAGAGGGGATCAACTTTTGTTGATGAATCGAAGACTCAAAATGTTGTAGATGAGTATGTACCCCTCCTCCTTATGTTCCCAAGCCTCCATACCCTTCGAAACTCCGTCAAAAGTCAAAGAGCATGAATACGAGAAGCTGAAAGATCTCGTGGGAGACTTACATGTTCGATTGCCTTTTGTTGAGGTAGTCAGGATGGTACCATCTTTGAAGAGGTACATGATGGAGATTCTCTCAGAAAAGCTGACTTTAGAACAGGGAGCCTTATGCTTACTAATGAGGCTAAATTTTGCTAGTGATTAACTTCTTCAAGTTTTAAATTTATAACCTTAATAAACTAACAATCCTCACTAAGCCGCAAGTGCATAGCTATTCGATTGTAGTATATAAGGATCAAACCACAGAGAATTAGAGATTCAAGCACTAAGAATACATAATATTTCCTAACCTAAGAAAATAACAAGAGAAGTGGTGACACAAAGATATTAAACAAGATGCAAAGACAACTTAAACAAACTAAACAAGAATTAAGATGATGGAAAAGTGGAACTTGGATTGGCAATTGAGAAGAAGTAATCAAGTGGCTAACTAACAACAAAGGATAAGAACAAGTCTCACAACTAAGGGATCATTTACTAGCCTAATAAACTCTCATGACAATAGGCCATTTCCATATTGATTACATTCACTCAACTCTCTCTTATTGAAAATGATAAATCAATTAGGAATCATTAAGAACAAGTCCATATAGTCACTAACTCCCTAATCAATTCTCATTAGCTAAGCTAAGTTTAGCATACTTTAGGTTCTCCTAGGCATTTCATTGAACACCTCTCGGGTGTGAAATGCATACATATCAAGATCAAGTTTTTTTTATCCTAGATCTATCATTAAGAACACCTAAACCATAAAGATCTAAGTTCATTATATCCTTAGAAATCATTATCTAACCACCTAATCACTCCCTAATATACCGTTCCAATATCGAATGTGTTATACTCACTAAGGCCCATGGAGAACCAAGAAGTGTCACAAGTTTCTTGAAAATCCATGCTTGAAGTGAAAAGAAGATGAGAAGAGGTGAGGAAAGATGATTAGATGCAAGCAAACACAAACAACTCCAGAAAAATCCATTCTTTGTAAGAAAGGAAGAAACTTGGAAAAAGGAAGAAACTTTGATGAAGAAAAAGGAAGAACAAATGATTCAAAAGGAGGAGAAACACATAAATAATTCAAAGAGATTCAAGCACAAAAGTGTTTACAAGTCTTTAAATCACTTAGAAACATCAAGAACAAACTAAAAACAATAGCTTAGGTAGCTTAAGTGTTCTTGGTGGCTTAAAGAAGGTATTTATAGGGAAGGGAGAAGAGAAAGTTGCCCTAAAGTGAAAAACTGTTTGGACGCATGCCACTATTGGTCCCGTGCATGTGGCTATCGACCACATGACCGATAGTGGCATGCACTGGACAACAAATCTATTGGTGCATGTGGCTATCGATTCCATGCATGCCACTATCGACCATGGGGTCGATAGCCACATGCATTGGGCAGTTTTTTAGCCTCTTCTTTGCTCCTTTGACGGCTCCTTTGCTTCCCTCCTGCTTCCATTGATTCTCCTTCATTTTCCTTTTTTGGTGCTTGTTCTTCATCTCATTTTCATCAAGAATCAAGATCCAAAGTCCTCTCTTTCTTGTCAAGATCCATTCCCTAAAAAATGAAAAGAAATGCATGCAAAATGCGAATAATCCTAAACTAGACTCAACGTAGAAACTATATGAATTCTAACACCTAAATGCATTATATACAACCCAAATTCAATCAAAACATATACTAAATGATGTTAAATATGCATTAAATTATGTACACATCACTTACCTTGGAGTGTAGTGCAGTTCTTCACAATATCGCACCTGAAAAACGTGAGGATCCTGGACCTTTCGTGTTGCCGTGCAAGACTGGATCTCTTACCTTTGAGAGATGTTTTTGTGTCTGTAGTTAGTGTCATGCCTTTCTCTATGCCTCAAAGATCGAACATGATTAACTACAAGCCCACCAGGATGTCTCTAGTACTAGCTGACAGATCGATTCGACGGCCGGTGGGTGTTCTCTACAACATTCTCGTTGGAGTTGGAGAATGCTATTTATACGTCTTGAAGCTTGAAGAAGAACCCAATGATCCTATCATCTTGGGTAGACCATTCTTTCCCACTGCTAGGGGGATGATTGATGTGCAGAACGGTTAAATTGATCTAAATGTTGGGAAGTTAACAATTCGATTCAACATTGAGAAATCCATGAAGAAGCCTACAAGTGATGGTGATACTTCCTGGGTAGACACATTTACAGACGTGATTGAGGAGTCCGCAGAAGAGCTGTACATAGAGGATCCACTGTGAGTTGCTTTGACTTATATTGAAAGTGAGGATGGATTCTTGAGTGAAGACACGTAAGAGGTTGCCGCATTGCTGGATTGAGCGCCAACAATTGAGATACATGTCACATACATCAAGCTCGAGGAGCCATCTGCAACATCACTTGTGACGAGTTCTAAGTGCAATTGGAGTGAGCTGAAAGCTTCGAAACTCAAGCTCAAGTTGTTTCCTACAGGATTGAGGTACATTTTCTTGGGTCTCAATTCTACTTATCTTGTGATTCTCAACGCTAATACGAATAATGTTGAGAGCGCCATGCTTCTTTCAAAATTGCAAAAGTATAAAAAGCATTGGGGCACTCTTTAGATGATATCACATGTATTTCCTCAGATGTCTGCATGTATATTATCCACCTGGAGGTTGAATCCAAGACTTCCATTGAACTCAATCTAAAGCTGATGGAAGTCGTCAAAAAGGAGATTTTAAAACTTTTAAGTGCGTGTGTGATTCATCCCATCTCTGATAGCACCTGGGTGAGTCCAGTCCATGTAGTTCCAAAGAAAGGTGAGATTACTGTCATTACTAATGAGATGAACGAGATCATCTCCACCAGGATTATCACCGACGCATGATGTGCATAGACTACCAAAAGTTGAATTTGGCCACCATAAAGGACCATTTTCCTCTTCCTTTTATTTATCTAATTCTTGAGAGGCTTGAAAATTATCTTTACTATTGTTTTCTTGATAGTTATTCAGGTTTCTTTTAGATTTCCACTCATTCGGAGGACCAAAAAAAATACTACATTCACGTGTCCCTATAGGACATACGCTTACTGGAAAATGCCTTTTGGATTGTGCAATTCACAAGTGACCTTCCAGTGATGCATGACGTCCATTTTCACTAACTTGATCAAGGTTATCATGGAGGTTTTTATGGATAATTTCTCGGTTTATGGCTCATCATTTTCTAATTGTCTATCTAACCTCTGTAGGGTTTTGGAGCGGTGTGAAGAGAAGCATCTGGTTTTGAATTAGGAGAAGTATCACTATATTGTGTAGGATAGAATATTTCTAGGACACATGATTTATGAGAAGTGATGACAAGTCTGTAGCCTCATACTACAGCCAAGGATATCGCAGCTTTTTGGGACATGTAGGTTTTGACAGATGGTTCATCAGAGACTTCTCTAAAATTGCCAGGCCTCTGACTCGTCTCCTCTGTAAGGATGTAAAATTCAAATTCAATGCTGATTGTTTGTTAGCTTTTCAGAAAATCAAGGAAGCTCTAGTCAGTGCTCCAATTGTGCAGCCAACAGATAGGGATTCTCCTTTCGAGGTATGTGTGATGCTAGTGACTATGCAGTAGGAGCAGTTTTGGGTCAGAAGCTCCATGAGATTTAAAATGCTAACAGGACACTTGATGACACTCAGCTCAAGTATGCTACTATAGAGAAGAAGCTGTTGGCAGTCGTTTATGTATTCGAGAAGTTCATGAAGTAATTGGCGGATCCAAAGTCATTGTTCACACCATTCATGTAAATTTAAGGTATCTAATGTCTAAAAATAATGATAAATCGACAGTGTTGAGATTGATTTTTCTATTGCTGGAATTTGCTCTGGTGATTTGGGATAAGCGCGATATCGAGAATGGCGTGGCTGATCATCTATCTCGATTGCGAGTGGAAGCTGAGACTCCACTGTATGATAGACTCCAAAGGAAAATATCCACATGGTCACCTTGCTGGAGGATGAGTACTTGGATGGAGTAGATAGTTTTGCCATTAGACAAATCCATGATGAGATTCCTTGGTTCGCATAATTTTCGAATTATCTGAGTGCTGAAGTGGAGCCACTAAATTTTGCAGGCTATGCGAAGAAGGAATTCCTCAGAGACATCAAACACTACTTTTGGGATGTGAAGCTTGATGAAGCATTATGAGAATACCGCACTGCATACAAGACTCCTTTAGGAATTACACCATATCATTTGGTCTATGGGAAGTCTTGTCACTTGCCTGTGGAGTTAGAGTACGATGGTTTTTGGGCTACGAAGTTGATGAATTTTGACATCAAGCCAAGAGTTGAGAAGCGGATGATTTAGATTAACAAAATTGATGAGATACAATTGTATGCCTATGAGAATACGAGTATCTATAAAGAGAGGACAAAGGCATTCCATGACAAAAGGATCACTTCACGCCATTTTGCTGTAGGAGATCATGTACTTTTGTTTAACTCACGTTTGAAATTGTTTCTGGGAAAGCTCAAATCACATTGGTCGGAACCACTTATAATTGTTGAAGTACAACCATATAGAGTTGTGGTTCTCGAGGACAATGGACGAAAGCTCACTGTGAATGGCCATAGATTGAAGCCATATTTTGCAGATGCGCCACCTAAAGAAGGAATTCACATTCCTTCGACGGATTCACCCGCCGTCTGATCGCACCAAAGTCATGCTCATGACTTTAAACAAGCGTTGAGTGGGAGACAATCCACTAAGTATTTTTTCTTTAGTGAGAATTTTAGTTTTTTTCATTTTTGGTTATGGTTTCTCTGTGTGGTTTTAGACTTTGAATGCAGAAAACGAAGAAAAAAGTGACACTCGACCAGACGAGCAAGGATCGGCCTTTCCTTAGCGCCCGATCCCTGTCAGGATTCGGGCTATGCGATTTTTGGCAGAGAGACAAGATCGACCGATCCTTGTCATGAATCAGGCGTTCCTTGACAAAATTGCATGATATATCGCAACACCAAGTTCCTTTTTCTTCAGTTTTTCTTCTTCTTCTCCTCTTGATACCAAATCCCCTCACCCCTAAATTGTTCAATTTTTCACGAAAAAGAGTGAAGTTTGAGCTTTTTTTTTATTTTTTTCAGAGCATCCTATCCGATCAATTTTCGCCAAATCAAAGGTATGTGCATGAAATCTCCCTTTCAAAATTCGACACTTTTTCAGGCAACTTGTGGGGATTTTTGTTTCTTTGATTTTTGCTTCGAAATTGTTTTTTCAATGATCATGTTTACATGATAAATGAATTTAGGAAGTGGATTTTCACAAGGATTACTTGTTTTGATGATTGGATTAGGTGATTTTGCGATTTGAACGTTTTATACACCTGAAATTTGCGAGGATGCTTATAATTGATGTTTTGCATTGATTTTTGATGTTCTTATTATTTAGGGGGCATGCATGTGATTGATTTTGATGTGTGTGAATGCTTTGTTGTGATGATTTAATTGAATTGCACTTGGGCCTTGGTAACAAAATAAAAATTGTTTGAATTGGTTAATGTTCTTGATATTTTGTATCGTTTGATGAATCATTTTGCTGTTTGTGAGCATGATTAGATGCAGTAACAATGCTCTTGTGTTAGAGTTGATAAATTAGTTTTTGTGTTGGATTGAATACGTACTAACTTGTTTCCAAGTGTTGGTTTTTGCGTGAAATGTGAAAGAGGAAGCTAAGAGCAAAGGTGAAAGGTTTCAGGGAAAGGTATCCTAAGATGCACTTGCGATTTAGGAAGACCGATCGCAAGCATCCTGCAAACCGTCCCATTACTAGAGTATGGGATGTGCACGACAATGCTTTATTAGCAGAATTGAATCTCATCGAGTTCCCTATGACTCGAGCTGTTGATGTTTCTTTTCTTGATGCAGTGGGGATCAGGAAGGTCGTGAACGACATTTTCCACATGATGGGAACAAAAGGACTGCTAGGGGTTCAAGAGCACGTCTACCCAGCTTTATGCCATGACTTCTTGGCGTGGGACTCTATAGTGCTCTATAGTGCTCTCATGATTTTTGGGACTTCATTGCTGCAGGGCGTTTCATTCCAAGAATGCCAAACAATGATGTTTCTGCTACCCTTTCCTCTGTATGGCTGTCAAGATTATCAATTCCAACATCTATGGGAGGGCCTCACAGGATGCGGTAACCAACGACGAGTTGGGTTTACTTTTTGTTGGAGTTAAACATATGTGGGTTGAGGAGCGCAGGTCAGGTACCCGGATGCTCAAGACTTGAACTTGGGAACAGTCTTGCTGAGAAGTTTGCCTACTATAAGGTGTCTGCTTCAGAGAAGAAATACTTCGCTGTAGGAGGTATGATTACTCGCATTCTTCATCACGTGGGTGGTAGTTTCATAGGACAACAGGAGGTGGAGTTCAAAGCTCCATGAAAGAGCTTCACCCACCCACCTGGGATGGCTTTCTTCGACGGGAACCACTTGGTAGATAGTTGCATCCTTTCTTCCCCATGGAAGAAGGAACTTCATGATTCTCTGTCACTTATCTATCATTTCTAAGATCGTCAACAACACTCCCTCTACGTCGAACTTCCCTTCCCGAACCTGACTATTCTTGGATCCATTGATAACATTAAGTTCCTACCTCCTGCCACCCATCTATGCCGACGCCCTCCTTCCTTCAATAAGGGCTCCACATGGTCTTCTCAAAGACCGATTCAGTTAGACGAGGATGATGATGCTGATTATGAGGCACACATGCCTCCATCTCCTTTATCCACTGATCATGAGCTCACAGAGCTTTCTCGGACGATTTCAGTGCTTATGAACTTGATCCACCACCACCTCCCGCTGCTTCTGATGCTGATTTTAGAGTGTGGACCGTGCAGAGCCACTAGATGACCAGTTCTCTTATGCTAAAGAATAGTGGAGAGATCGCTAGGATTGGACGCTTACTTGCTTACATTTCTCATCCTTTTGTTTGGGGGGATGCTGCTAGGAGTGCATATGCTGCAGCTGGTGCAGATGATTCTAATGATGATGACTATATGCAGGAGGGGAGGCCTGGTGCTGACCCGTCTACTCAGAGCGTGGAGCTTGACTTTACTATTTCCTAGAACTTTCTTAATCATATTGTATATGTTGCAAATGACAGAGAGGCTACCAATGGGAGTGAAAAGCCCTCCAAGTCGCGCACGGTTCGTGAGTCAGTTGAGGATGGCAGACGTATGAGATCCACCTGATCAACACGATAGAATTTTATTTTCTTTTCTATTTAGAATTATGTTTATTTCTTTTGCTACTTACTCTTTCTCTTGATTTATTTTACACCGAAATGATGTGAGATTAGTTTGGGGAGGTTACTTATGTATTTTTTTCTTTTTATGTGTTATTTTGAGTCAATTTTTATGTTTTATTAAGTCAGTTTTTATGGATGATTGCACTTTATGATGATCTTTAGATTATTGGTTTTGTGCATTGTGTTTTATTTTTACTCATATTGACCATTTACTCGAGCTGTTAGCGCATGCAATCCGGAAAACCTCGCCAGAAAGCTTTGAAACTCAATTTCTTGTCTGGACTGTTTTAACTCTATTTATCGAGACTACTAGTGAATTATTTTTGATCCTTCGTGCATACATGTGCAAAAACCTTGGAGAGAGCAGGGTAGACAAGATTCTCCTGATTCTTTAGGTTGGATTGATTTTTTAGGTGGTTTAGACACGGTTTAGAGTGTCTACTAAACGATGTTGGGTGATTTAGAATCCTAAGATGGTTATGGTTGCAATTCGCGTGAGTTATGGGTATTTTGTTGATTAAACGTTTATGTAAAAACTGATCTCCCTCGGATTTTTTTAAGAAAAGAAAATGAAAAAAATTCAAAAAAATAAATTAATTATGTCTTTTTGGTCATATCCGAGAAGGAAATCAATTTATACTTGCACTGCAAGAAAAAAACGAGTTTCCGAGGGACACTTTCCTTGCAGCTTCCTTGCAAATAGTGATTTGCGAGGAAAAGTTTTTGGTCGTTGGTCGTTAGTCGCAAAAGTATTTTTCTCGCAAAATTGCGAGGAAAATACATAACAATAGTTTCCTCGCAAATTTGCGAGAAAACTGCGAGAAAATATTTCGCGAAAAAATGGCGATCACTTATTAAATCGTAAAATTTTGCGACGAAATTGCGATGAGCTTTCGCATTTCCTCGCTATTTTCTCGCAAATAATTTTTTAGAGGTTAGGGAGGAATCGTCGTTGTTTCCTCGCAAAACATTTGTGAGAGATTTGCGAGAATTTGCAATTGATCATCGCAAGTTCATCGCAAATATTTTGCGAGTAGATTGCGAGGATTTGCGCATAATCCTCGCAATATAATCACAATTATTTTACGAGGAATTTGCGAGTAACTCCTCGCAAATTCCTCGCAAAATACGTGTTTTGTTTTAAAAAATTTATTTTAAGTGAAATAAATAATGAAAATATAATACAATTAAATAAAATTATTAGAAATGAAATTAAAATTAAAAATATGAAAGTTTTACGTAATTAATATTTTGAAAATAAAGTAATAAAATATTCAAATAATTTACAAACCTAAAATACTAAAATACTAAAATCCTAAAATCTAATTGTTCGGCGGGTCATGATTCTGCTGCTGTCGTTGCTGAGCCAGTCCGTTCCATAACAACCGAGCGTACTCAACAAATTTCAGGTCATTATTCCAATCGAAGAGAAGAGCATGCGATCGAGTCCACTCCTGGTATCCTGCCATCTTTGATCTAACCGCGCTGACCTCCTCACGAGCCGCAACAACCTCCTCACGAGCCACAGCAACTTCCTCACGAGCCGCCACGAGCTCTGCCTCAGCCCTCTGCAGCTTCTCCTCTAGAGCTCTCGAGCTAGATTGGGACAGCCAAACTCCGGTTGCAGCTGAAGATGCCTCGGACTACAGAGATCCAACTCCAAAAAATCGGTCTTTCAACCGAGGAGCAACCTACAATATAAAAGAAAATTAAATATTAATAATATTAAAATTTAAATGAAAAAACTAATATAATAAAAATAATTAAATACTAACCTATGCAAAAAAAAGAATTTTCTCAAACTGCGAAAGACCGCAAGACTGAACCGAGTTATCCGCGTTCTCCATCGTAACCTGGATCTCGGCCTCATCGATGCGCCGGTGGACCTCGACGCATAGACGCTCGGACTTTGCGTCTATGAACGTCCCGTTCGACCTCTTCTTTGTCTCTTATATCACAGCTAGAAGATCCGAAACGTCAGAGTCTGCGCCCTTTGCCTTATTTACAAAAAATGTTAATAGTTGTTTTTATTAGACAAACTATAACACTTAAGCATTTTATTATTTATTTAAATTAATTTGAAAGTTACTTACAATTTTCCGGACCTTAGCCCTGAAAGAATCTCGGCCGGCAGTGTGTGTAGCCTCGGCCCTCTGTGTCTTGGAGTTCTTGCGAGCCGAGACACATTGCATGCTCCTAGTCGTGTGGGTCCCTCTCTGCCAGTGTCCTACTAGCTGGGCCCACACATCCCCGTCCATCCAATCCGGCTTTGAGTTCTCCGGATTTGCCCTCCACTTGTTCTTCCATCACCCGACCTGGTCCGGGAGGCGGGCCTTGAGTTTTGTCTCAAACTCATCCTGAACCCGCTCGTCGTACACCTGATCCCAGCTGTACGTTTGCTTGGGAAACCAAATTTAAGTTTAAATTTATAGTAATTAAAATTTATATTTGAGAAAAATAAAATTTTAATTACTTACAACGAAGACCTCGAACCAGCCATTGATAACAGTTCGAAGAGTCTTCGAGAAGCTCGTGTACGGGCCCGAATAGTGTTGCATGAAGATCTTCGTGATCTTCTATGCCACCTTCCCGTCGTCGTCGAACCACATGGTCTCCGCCGGTCGCTCAGGGTGAAGGAGAGGCAACGCTGCCCGAGCAGGACTACGCAGTAGATCCTGCAGCGTCATCCCCGGCGGGCATGGTGTTGGGGCCATCGCGGACGGAGTTGCAGGAAGTGCTCCGGGTTGCTTCGGAAACGTATTCGGAACGCCTCCAGAACTGGAGGCTCCCAGTGCAGACCTCGCAGACTGGTGTTGATAGACTTCGTAGGAACCGAGGGGATCCATCTATATTTTAACATTTTTTAAAATTAAATTAACTATTTATTAAAAATAATTATTATATATTTTTGTGTAAGATTAAATATTATAATAATAATAAATTTAAATTTAATATTTACAAAAATTATTTATTATATATATTTATTTTAATATTAAATATATTTTTAATAGTAAAATTTGAAGTTAAGTATTTAATAAAATTATGTTTTATTTATTAATTAATGTTAATATAATATTATATTCTAACTCATATAAGTTACTTACATAAATTTTTTATACTAATTGAAACTCTTGTACGATCAAACTTCTTACAAAGCAGTTATCAAATTCTATCTAAACAACCTAACGATATTTTTTCCCAAACACTAAATTTTTATAAAAACTAACATCTACTAATTTATTTCTAACGTTTAAATTTAAAAACTTACAATATACAAAGCTAAGAAGGTTGATTCGGAGGTTTTGAGAGTTTTTTTGAGAGAGTTTGTGTTTTAGAGAGTTTTGTTTAGTTTTGAGAGTGTGAGAAATGAGAAGGAGAGGTCGCATATATATAGGATTTTGCTTCCTCGCAAATCCCTAGCAATTACCTCGCAAATTTTAGGGTTCTCGCTTTTTTTTCATTGGCGAGAAAATTTGCGAGGAAATTGCTAAGAACCGCCCAAAATCCTCGCAAATTTCTCGCATTTTTTTTGGAAATTTTCGAGGAACCGCCCAAAATTTTGTGACTAACCGCCAACTATTGCGACGAAACTGCGAGGATTCCTCGCAAATTCGTCGCAAATGTTGCGCATAAAAACCCACCGAGCTAAGCGCGGTCGGCGAGAAAACAGAGTCGGCCTGTAGACCTGCGCTCTCCTATCCCGGAGACCTAAGCGCGGTCGGTGATAATTCCTTGAAGATCCGACGTATCCCGACCCGGAGACCTGCGCCTGCAAACCGAGAGAGCTGAGTGCAGTCGACGGTAAAACAGAGCGAACCGCCGACCATTGCATCTTCACCCGCCAACCTGAGCACGGTCTCCAGTCTTGCATTTGTCTTGGATTTATCCGGATTCGACCTGTTTATTCTGGGTTGACCCGGTCCGAACCAATTCACAATAAATACAATTTTTATGACTGCTAGAGACCTAAGCTTGATTTGTTCTTGATTCCTTTTGTTCTCCTTTCTTAAAAACCATTTGATCTTTGGTATTTGGATAAAAGTTTTATCTTTGCTATCTTTTCTATTTACCTAATCATGATTTCATCTTCGTCTCATATTTTTACATCATTTCCCATCATGATTAGTGAGTAGTCTTTTTGTGTGATTTGTGGGTTGGGTAGATTAGGTTAGATCTAGATGTGATTAAGGTTGCTAAGGGTTAAATACTTATAGATTCACATGTATAAGAGGGTATTACGACTATATTAGACTTGATCACTCTAAATCTAAACATTAGGAGTTTTATGCCCGGAAGGTGTTTGATGAAATTCTCTAGAGAATCTTAAACATGTTTTCAATCTTATCCTATGGGAATAGTTAATTAAGTTGAATTGTAGACTTTATGGCTTGTGTTTAATGATTATTTTTTGCTGAATTACTATCGAGAGATTAGTTTGATTAAGTTATTAATGAATGGACTAGGACCATGGGAATAAACTAGTTGATCTTTACCTTGTCTTTGAATGGTGTGATTAATGCTTAGCCCTTGCATATTAGTTGCATTTAGTCTACCTAATCGCATTACCTAACTCATAAATTGCATGCTTCCATCGTTGAATCCTTATAATGTCTCTTTGTTTCTTGTTCTTCCTTTAGCTTCAGTTTGTTTAGATTTGTTTATGTTATTTTATTTTAAAACCAACTCCTTTGATTAGACCTAGCTTAATAGTAGCTTTCTTTGAACTAAGTGTGTGTTAATTTTCTCCTTGTGAATTGATCTCACATCTATGCTACAAGAGATAGTATGTTCTCTTGTGGTTTAGTTTGAGTTTAATCTTAAAAGAGATCTCTTATCGAGATTTGGCACCGTTCCCGGGGAGCAATAACTAGCCATTTAGTTATAGATTGCTTATTGAGACTAAGTCATTTTGTTACCAATTACTAACTCTTATCTTTCTCCTTGTTTCCTTTTGAAGGTGCATGAACATGAGAAGTAGAGGACCAACAAACCTCGTTCCAAATAGTTGAGCATATTCAAAAGTTAGCTAGAGAGAACACTAGAGCTAGAAGAGAACGTGAAAGACCAGATTATCTACAATGTTTGGGTACGGAGAATAATCAATATCCTCCACAACCTTTGTCAATGATCAAGGGAACAATGATGGGGTTGGTGCTTATCATCAAGGCCAACATCAATCCAATCCAATGAGGATTGGTACTTTTAATGAACCAAACACTAGAAGAGGTATGATGGGGATTCAACCACCATCGGTTCAACCTAACAACTTCGAGATTAAACATAGTTTGATACACATGGTGCAAAAGCAAAAGTTCAATGGGCTTCTCGCAGAAAATCCACTTGATCACCTCGACCAATTTGATAGATTGTGTAGGACCGTGAAGATCAACGGGGTTTCAGAAGAAGCAATCAAGATGATCTTACTCCCATTTTCTCTTGGAGATGTCATGGCTCAATGGGAGAAGAATATTCCCTCGTAATTGGTATACACTTGGGCACAAGTAGAGAAGGAGTTCATGAATAAATTCTTTCCAAATCAAAAGACGGCTAAAATCTGAAATGACATCACAAATTTCAAGAAAGGTTTTAATGAATCATTCTATGAAGCGTGAGAAAGGCTAAAGTCCTACACTAGAGCTTATCCTCATCATGGAGTAGCAAATGATGCTCTCCTAGGAATCATCCATAGAGGAGTATTAGAAAAGTATCGAAATTCTTCAGATACGGCTAGTAGAGGGAGCTTCGAAAATCTTTGTGTTGAGGAAGGTGAAACTTTGATTGAAAACCTCGCTCAAAGCGATCAAAGCTATAGGAGTGACTATGATCGAAATTTTCGAGAGGATTCGAGGTTCAAGGAGCTTAATGACAAGATAGATAAGCTCACGAGGTTGAACCAAAAGCCCGTGAATGTTATTGATCAAGTGGAAGGTAGTAAGTGATATGGTAATGAAGATGATCAAGATTATCAAGAAGATTAGTGCTACATCAAAGAGGCATATTATCCTAGATCCTATAATCCGGCCTTCAAACCATGGAACAACAATCTCTCCTACCGGAATCCCAATGTTGACAACCCTCAACACAAGAGTTACCCGGTCCGAAAGGATCAACAACAACGTCAAAGGAAAAGCAACTTCCCGCCTAAATGACCATTCAAGATCTTAACAAATCCATCAAACTCTTCTCAAAAACCTCAAGAAGATGAGACTAGGATGCTTTTAAAGCAAATTTTGGAAGGGCAAGGAAGAGTGAATGCAAAGATTGATGATGAATTGAGTGATTTGAATACTAAGTTTGAACATCTTTAGGCACATGTCAAGACCTTGGACAACCAAATACCCAAGTAGCATCTTCTTCAAAGAGTTATGGCAAGGGCATCCTACTGGGTAAGCCCGAGGCTAATCCAAAAGAATATTGTAATGCCATTACTCTACGAAGTGGGAAAGAACTTCCACCAAGAGAAGCTAGTTTGGAAAGGGATGTTAGGAAGAAGAAAGAAGTTGATTCAATTTTACCAAAGGAGAAACTTGGTAGTGAGGAGGACAAACCTATTGTGATTGATGATGAAGCGGTAGTCCAAGAAGAGATGTTGAGAAACCCAAGAAGAATGTGATTTTTGCTCCACAACCATATGAACCTCAACTTCCTTTTCCCGGTTGATTTAAGAAGCAACTCTTAAAGAAAGAATAGAAGAAATTCAAGCACATTTTGGGAGGAACTCAAGTAACTCTACCGTTCTTGAAATTAATTATGAATTTTCCACTAGTTAGCAAGTTTATAAAAGATTTCATGGTCAAGAGGGTTGCTTAGAAGAGTCAAGAACGGTAGTCACTCAGGAGTGTAGCGCTATCATCCAAAACTACTCCCCCAAAAAGATGGATGCTCGCGGTAGTTTTACATTACCTTGTTCTTTGGGACCAATGCGATTTAATAGGTGTTCGGTTGATCTAGGGGCGAGTGTGAGTTTTATGCCCTTGTTGGTTTCTCAAAGACTTTGTCTCAACAAGTTCAAGAAGACCGAGATTGCATTGATCCTAGCGGATAGGTCTATTAGATATCCGGTTGGAGTGCTTGAGGACGTCAAATTGATAGGTTATCTTGTATGTCTAATCAGTTGTTTAATGGTTGGTTGTTTATCTCATCAATAGGATGCCTACACCCAATCTGTCCCACCCTATTTGTTTGCTTCATCACCGACATTAGAGCCACAACGAACCGACCTACCGCTATCACTAAACTATGTGCCCTCGAACTGCTTTGCCCTCAAATCCGCATGGGTTATGTTGCTATTGGTCAAAAAGCTTCTTCCGTGGGTGAAATTCCATACCAGAAAGGATCCTGTTTGAAAAATTTTCGTCATTTGCTGAGAACCGAAGCTAGCTCTCTTGAATTCTCATTTATCAGATTGATAGACCTATAAAGAAAGTCATCCAGTGGACGTTCCCTTAGTTCCGCTCGCCATCAGGCGACTTGTTTGAAATTAATTGAATGAAGATTTTTTATAAAAAAGAATTTCTATGGTATTTCATATGTTCAATAGTTCCTTACCGTGTTAATTACCCACTCCCATTGGCAGCATCCACTAATTCATAATTTAATTTGAAATGATTCCATCCGGGTATTCAATCCCGTCGCTGAGCTGAAACTGTTGACGCAGCTGAAATGCAATAAAAATAAATTGTGAAGTTCCAACCGACTTCATAGTGTTAGAGATGGAAGAAGAGCCAACTGATCTGATCATCTTGGGAAGACCATTGCTCTGTACCGTAGGAGCAATTATGAACGTGAGAAAAGACTTGATTGACCTTCACTTGGGAGATATGATGCTTACCTTCGACATCACAAAGGCATTAAAGAAACCGACCATAGATGGACAAGTGTTTTACTACGACATATTGGATGAGATGGTGGACGAGTACCTTGAAGAACTTAATGCCCAAGATGCAGTTCAAGTTGCCATCACATTGTTAAAAGAAGAAAGAGTCATTGAGAATGCGGATGAAAGTGGTTATGAAAGAATTCTGGACTCCCACAAGCCAATATTAAATAACACTTGCACCTTGGAATTTCTTGAGGATGAGGAAATCGAGGTAGACAAAGCTAAGGAGGTCATCAAAGAAAAAAAAAACAAGGGGAGGATGATTGGAACGAGCTCAAGGCACCTAAAGTGAAACTTAAAACTCTCACCTCCGATCTAAGGTATGCATTTCTTGGTTAAAATTCTACCTACCCGTTCATAATTAGTGATGAATTGCATGATGATGAAGTCGCTTTACTTCTAGGAGAGTTGAGGAAATATAGAAAATCAATAGAATACTCTCTTGATGATATAAGAGGCATCTCTCATTCTCTTTGCATGCATAGAATTTACTTAGAAGATAAATCTAAATCCTCGATTGAAAACTAAATTAGGCTAAATCCTAATTTAGAAGAGGTTGTTAAAAAAGAAATCTTGAAGCTACTAGGATCGGATACTATTTATCCTATCTCGGATAGTACGAGGATATCTTCGGTCCATGTAGTTCCTAAAAAATGAAGTATAACCATAGTCAAGAACGATAAGAATGAATTAGTCCCAACTAGATTGATCATCGGGCATAGGATGTGTATTGACTATAGAAAGTTGAACTCAAACACAAGAAAAGATCATTTTCCCTTGCCTTTTATTGATCAAATGCTTGAAAGGTTAGCTAACCACTCATTCTATTGCTTCTTGGATGGGTATTCGGGTTTCTTTCAAATTCCAATACACCCTCATGACCAAGAAAAGACGACATTTACATACCCTTACGGTACCTTTGCTTATCGAAGGATGCCGTTTGGGCTATGAAATGCACCGGCTACATTCTAAAGGTGTATGATGTCAATCTTTTCAGATTTGATTGAAGATACTATGGAGGTCTTCATGGATGAATTTTCGGTCCATGGATCCTCTTTTGGTGGTTATTTGTCTAATCTGTGTAGGGTTTTAAAGCGATGCGAAGAGACCAACCTCGTCCTTAATTGGGAAAAGTGTCATTTCATGGTGAGAAATGGTATTGTGCTTGGACATTGGATTTTGAATATGGGTATTGAAGTGGATAAAGCAAAGATTGATGTCATGGTCAAGCTTGAGCCACCCAACACGGTTAAGGAGATAAGAAGCATCCTTGGACACGCGGGTTTTTATAGGAGATTCATCAAAGATTTTTCTCAAATAGTAAGGCCTCTAACAAAGCTCTTATTCAAGGATGTACCCTTTAAGTTTGATGAAGCTTGTATGAAGGCATTCAAGAGGATCAAAGAAGCTTTAGTAACACCCCCTATAGTTCAAGCTCCAAATTGGGATTTGCCTTTTGAGATTATGTGTGATGCGAGTGACTTGCGGCTAGAGCGGTGTTAGGACAAAGAATGGACAAGAGGCTTCATGTTATCTATTACGCGAGCAAGACTTTAGATGAAACACAAATGAAGTATGCCACAACGGAGAAAGAGCTTCTTGTTATAGTCTTCCAATCCAAAAATTGAGTGAACCCTCTTATTTTTACAATTCTTTATATAAAAACCCTTTTTTGAACTCCAAACCGAATGGATAAGATACATTGCCTATGAGTAAAGAACTCACGCCATAGCTTAATTGAACGTAAAAAGGAATTGATGAAAAGATAGTCTATGGGTGCTTAGCTTAGATTAAAAGAGTTGATCTTGTGATGATCATGGAGAAGTACTTAGGCTCTTAGATGATCTTTGCACCATTTTACTTGTCTTGAGGACATTAGGCATAAGGCATTATTTTTCTTATCTTGGTTTTGATTTCTCACTTGCAAACTTCATTTCCGGGTTTGATCTTTGTTGTTTGCTTGAGGACAAGCAAAGGACAAGTCCGGGGGTGTTGATGTGTATATAATTTCATGCATAATTAGGTTCATTTTAGCTTAGTTTCATCCACTTTAAGGTTGTATATATGACATTTAATTCATAGAATGCATTAGCTTTAGTCTAGAGTCTAATTTAGGAACATTTTGCATTTGCATGCATTTGCATGCATTTTCTTTGCATTTTGTAGGTGCAATTATGGATGGGTCTATGGAGGATCTAGGCATGAATTCAAGGTGCATTTGGAGCTAAGAAATCAAGGAAAAAAGAAGCAAAAGGATATGGAAGAGTTGAGGATCAACAAGGCATCAAAGAGGAGCAAGAAGCCATCAAAACTGCTAAAGAGAAGCTCCCATCGACCTGGAGGTCGATGGCTAGCAACCTAGGACCGATATCTGGTCACCTTTCCAGAAACCATGACCTTGGCTGCTAAAGGGAAGCTCCCATCGACCAGAAGCAAGCTCCCATCGACCTCCTAGGTCGATGGCTGATAGCATTGGCCAAAAATGCCCTTACTTTAGGGATTCATCAACTCTCTCTTTAGTATAAATACCTCCTTATGTTCCAAGAACAAAGAGACACCTTTGAGACATTTATATACATCTTTTAAGACATTTGTTTGAGATCTAAAAACTTTGTATAACTCTTTGTTTCTTTGAGTAATTTGGATCTTATTTTCTCTATCTTTCTCTCTAGATCTATTCTTCTAA
>OVAN01006271.1:0-21630 GCA_900406275.1 Anastatica hierochuntica
AAGCCAAATGTGTACAGAAGGATAAAGGAAAACAGGTAGCTTCAACCTCAAGGACTCGTGATATAAGCTGTTAGAAGTGTCATGGAAGGGGAAATTATGCCAATGATTGCACCAACAAGAGAGTTATGGTTATTCTTGACAGTGGTGAGTTTGAATCAGAAGATGAAGAAGTGAATGCTACTGAAGAAGAAAATGAAGAAAATCCAGTTCGTGGTGACTTATTGGTTGCAAGGAGAACTCTAAACATGCAAACAAAGGCTGAAGAGCATGACCAAAGAGAGAACTTGTTCCACACACGCTGTTTTGTTCAAAACAAAGTTTGCAGTCTCATAATCGATGTAGGCAGCTGTACTAATGTGGCGAGTGATACTATGGTCCAGAAACTTGGATTAGAAGTTAAGAAGTATCCAAAGCCGTATAAACTTCAATGGCTCAATGAAAATGGCGAGATGAATGTGACCAACCAAGTAATAGTTCCTATAGCTATTGGGAAGTATAAAGATGAAATTCTATATGATGTTCTACCAATGAAGGCTGGACATATACTTCTTGGGAGACCTTAGCAATTTGATCGCAAGGTAAAACATTACGGTTTCACTAACAAATATTCTTTTGAGTTTAATGGCAGAAAAACTGTTTTGGTGCCATTACACCTCAAGAAGTTTATCAAGATCAATTGAGACTTAAATAAAAGAAGGAAAACACTCCAAAACAATCCAATTTCTTTCCTAAATCTGGTGATGTTAAAAAGTCTCTTTATTCTAAGCAACCAAAGTTATTATTTGTATTTAAAGGAGCTCTTTCGAGCTTAGCTAACCTTGAACTGGTGTCGCCGAGTGAGATGTCATCTTTATTACAGGATTATAAGGAGATTTTTCTAGAAGAAAACCCCACGGGGCTGCCACCAATATGTGGGATTGAACATCAAATCGATTTTGAACCCGGAGCTTCACTTCCAAACAGACCAGCCTATAGAACTAATCCTATGGAGACTAAAGAGGTGCAAAGGCAAATAGATGAGCTTATGGAGAAGGGTCATATCCGAGAAAGCATGAGCCCATGTGTCGTTCCTATTTTACTTGTGCCCAAGAAAGATGGTAGCTGGCGCATGTGTGTTGATTGCCTAGCAGTCAATAATATTACGGTGAAGTATCGACACCTTATACCTCGTTTAGATGATATCCTTGATGAATTGTATGGTGCTAACATATTTTCTAAGATTGATCTTAAAAGTGGTTACCATCAGATCAGAATGAAGGAGGGTGACGAATGGAAAACGGCGTTTAAAACCAAGCATGGATTATATGAATGGCTTGTAATGCCATTTGGATTAACTAATGCCCCAAGTACTTTTATGCGTTTAATGAATCATGTTCTCAGGGCATTCGTTGGAATCTTTGTTGTGGTTATTTTGATGATATTCTGATTTACAGCAAAGGACTAGAAGAACATGTCAAGCACGNTGCATGAATTATATGAATGGCTTGTAATGCCATTTGGATTAACTAATGCCCCAAGTACTTTTATGCGTTTAATGAATCATGTTCTCAGGGCATTCGTTGGAATCTTTGTTGTGGTTATTTTGATGATATTCTGATTTACAGCAAAGGACTAGAAGAACATGTCAAGCACGTCCAAACAGTTCTGAATGTTCTGCGAGAAGAAAAGATTTATGCTAACAGTAAGAAGTGTACTTTCTGTACATCTAAACCTCTTTTTTAGGCTTTGTTGTGAGTGCAGATGGAGTAAAAGTAGATGAGGAAAAGGTAAAAGCAATAAAGGGATGGCAAAGTCCGAAATCAGTTAGTGAAGTAAGAAGCTTACATGGACTTGCTGGATTCTATCGACATTTTGTGAAGGATTTTAGCACTATCGCTGCTCCACTCACTAAAGTTATTAAGAAGAACGTGTGATTCAAGTGGGGAGAACCTCAAGAAACAACTTTCCAAACACTAAAAAGAGAAGCTTACTCATGCACCCCTTTTAATCTTACCAGATTTTAATAAAACTTTTGAAATTGAATGTGATGCATCTGGTATTGGTATTGATGCTGTTTTGATGCAGGAAAAGAAACCAATCGCTTATTTTTGTAAAAAACTTGGAGGTCCAACGCTGAATTATGCTACTTACGATAAGGAGTTGTACGCTTTAGTTTGTGCATTAAAAACATGGCAACATTATCTATGGCCAAAGGAGTTCGTCATTCATACTGACCATGAATCTTTCAAGTATATAAAAGGGCAGAACAAGCTCAGCAAAAGGCATGCAAGGTGGGTGGAATTCATTGAAACATTTCCCTATGTGATTAAGTACAAACAAGGTAAGGAAAATGTAGTTGCTGATGCACTATCACGACGGTATGTTCTTCTTTCCACTGTTGAAACTAAATTGCTAGGATTTGAGCAACTTAAAGAGATTTATGAAACTGATTCAGATTTTCAGGAAGCTTACAAAGCTTGTGAGAAATTCGCATCTGATCATTATTTTAGACATGATGGTTTTCTTTGCTATGATAATCGTTTGTGTATTCCTAACTGTTCTTTGAGAAATCTTTTTTGTTAAAGAAGCACATAGTGGAGAATTAATGGGGCACTTTGGAGAGGCCAAGACTCTTAAAACTTTGTAGGATCATTTCTATTGGCCACAAATGAAAAGAGATGTTGAACGAATCTGTGAAAGGTGTGTCACGTGCAAACAAGCTAAGTCTAAGGTTCAGCCTCATGGTTTGTACACTCCTTTACCCATTTGTACTCATCCTTGGAATGATATATCTATGGATTTTGTTGTGGGTTTGCCTCGGACTAAAACAGCTAAGGATTTTATCTTTGTAATTGTAGATAGATTCTCTAAGATGGCTCACTTCATACCATGCCATAAAACTGATGATGCTTTGTATGTTGCAAATCTGTTCTTTAAGGAAATAGTGCGTTTACATGGAATGCCTAAGACTACAGTTTCATATAGGGATACTAAGTTGCTTATTTATTTCTGGAAAACTCTTTGGTCTAAGCTAGGAACTAAGCTTTTGTTCTCAACTACATGTCATCCGAAAATTGATGGTCAAACTGAAGTAGTTAATAGAACCTTAGGAATTTTGTTGCGTGTATTAATTAAAAAGAATCTGAAAACTTGGGAAGAATGTTTACCACATGCTGAATTTGCTTATAATCATGTTGTACATTCTGCTTTTAAGTATTCTCCATTTGAGATTATTTATGGATTTAATCCCACCTCACCTTTGGATCTAATGCCTTTACCTTTGAGTGAAAGAGCTAGTGTTGATGGGAAAAAGAAAGCAAAAATGGTAAAAGAAATTCACGCCAAGGCTAGAAAGAACATCGAGGATAAAAAAAGCTTTATGAAAAGCAAGCAAACAAAGGGAGACATCAACCGATTTTTGATGTTGGAGTTCAATTTTGGGTGCATTTGCGCAAGGAAATGTTTCCAAATGAAAGGAAATCTAAACTGATGCCAAGAATTTACGGTCCCTTCAAGATAACAAAACGAATCAGTGATAATGCCTACCAACTTGACTTGTAAGGTAAGTACAATGTGAGTTCGAGCTTCAATGTTTCTGATTTGGTTCCATTTTTTGCAGAAGATTCAGATTTGAGGACAAATCTTTCTCAAGAGGGAGGGGATGTTATGATCAGGGAAGCTACAATAGAGCTGGAGCATGAACCATAACTTAAAGAAGAGCTTGTAGTTGAGGAAGCGCTGACCATTCCAAATGGACCCAAAACTCGAGCTAAAGCTAAGGAACTCAAGGCAACTATATGAGGGATTCTTATGCACACTTGGAGCCATGAAATAGAACTGATCCGAAGTGGAGAAAGAATCAACAAAAGCACTCTAATCACTATCCAAGCTAAGTGATCTCAACAAATGGGAAGAGTGTCTCAGTTGTACTCTTTTTCCCTTGTCAAGTTTTGTTCCAATAGGTTTTCTTGACAAGGTTTTTAATGAGGCAGCTGTTTCACTTCACAATTGCCCATTTGTTGAAGATAAAAGCCAGAGACATATTACCAGCAATGAAGTCACTCCTAAGGAGGAAAAATGAGCCTATTTTATGTTCAAAACTCATATTTAATGTTGCTGAAAGTTTTTAGGAATTGTGCATGTACAAGTCATTAAAAGCTCATTTCTCTCTCTTTTCTCTTTATAATTTCGTGATCTATGTAGTAGAAACAACAACAACCATTTTTAATCAAATCTCTTTCTAAAAGTTGTTCACTTGTTGTTGTCTATATCCAGCAGAAATTCTCAGAATTCTTTGGTGTTTCCATTGAGTTCATAACTGATCAAATCAAGATCTTTTCCGCAACTTTTGGGTAATCCATCCACATCCCTTGTGTTCAATTCTGAACAGCAAGGCTTATCTCAATCTCATTCAATTCTAGAGTTCGATCTAGGGAAGATCTCCCCGAGATCCCATCAGGAGATTACGTGGAGAGGAAGGAACGTCGGGGGTGTGACGCCGTGTTCAACGGTGTAGAGACCAAGGGCGGAAGCGTCATAGGTGGAGGAAGAGCCGAAGGGGGAAGCATGGAGAGTCGGGAGGGAGCAGAGGGTGTGAGAGAGCTCGACGGAGGAGCTGACTTGCTGAGCAAGCAAGTGGGAGGAGATTAGGGATAAGGTTTTTGGAATGGGAGAAAAAGGAAAAGAAGAAGAAGATTGATCGTAAGGGAAAACCGTAGTCGGAGCCGGGGACAAAGCCTTTTGGGAAACGACCGATAGTAGAGTCGGAGGAGGGCGGCGGAGTCGCAGAAAAATGGGGAAAATCAAGGCGAGGTTTGACTGAAGCGGTGGATCCAGAGGTTACTTGGAGAAGAAGAAAGAATTAGGAGGAGAAGAAATTATGAGAGCAAGGAAGAAAATGGTGGATTTGGACACATGGCGAGATTTTTGTGTGTGTGCTAACTTTTGTGTTATTCCTACAATAGTTATTAACTGCAGATTTATTGAACGGAAACCTACAAAATGGATCAATCTACCAGGACGACCATGTCCCGCTAGGACTCGGATTTTTAAAGCCAATTCCACCCTTAAAATGAATTTAATTTTTCATATTGGGGCTTGGTATACTCTAGATAGACTCCTCTTTCAGGCCTGACACTAATTCATAGTGAGTAATATTCCTTATACTATTTCTTTCATATAAAATGGATTTAAGGTTCAATGAAACGAGTAAAGGGGTACGTATCTTAAAAATTTCGAACCCTATAGACTCATGAAGACTTATTCCACTTATGCTTAATTTAGAAAAGAAAGAAAAAAAATAGATAAAAAGAGATCGATAGAAAAAATAAAATGATACCCTAGAAAAGTAGGGAAAAATCGATTCTCAACGGGGTTTGATAGAAAAAATAAAATGATACTCTAGAAAAGTAAGAAAAAATCAACTCCTAATGCATAAGAATAGAACGGGATAGGACATTACAAAGGTGACTATGTGTTGGAAACTTGATTGAGTAAAGAGTCAATTGTTCTTAGATCGATATTCCCTTGACGAGACTACACTTTAGAATTAATAGAAACCAGTAGAGATGTCGTTTTCTTTTGTGATTGTGGTTCGAATTAGGATGGTTGCTAAGAAAAATGGGAGTACGTGGAAACTGATCTCTGTATTGTGGTGCTACTGTATGGAGATGACCGAGAGGACCCTGAGGCAATGTTTCAGAAAACAAAGGTTTATTTCCGCATTTTAAATCTTCTTTTTTGTTGTTGGTTTTATCTTGAGGATAAACAAGAAGATAAGTCTGGGGGTGTTGATAACACTATTATTTTCTTATTTTTAGTTGGATTTTTACGTATTTATTTGCAGGTTTTAATGTTTTTTCGACCTATAGAGGTAGTTTTCTCTTATTTGTGATTTTAGGGACTATTATGGTTAAATCATCAAAAAGTATGGAGAACGTGCTATTTGGACCTCATTCATATTACCAAGCAAGTTTCATTGGCGGATCATGAAGACAAAGGCTCAAACACTTGAATTTTGCATTTTATCAATCTGGATAGATTCTCAGCATCAGAAAGATCGTCATGAACAAAGGTTTTCCCTTCTTTGGATTGAGCTATAATATGCTCAGAAGTTGGCATTTCAAGTTAGCTTTCATATGCAAGTGGTTTGAAGTCATTTGGAGCTATGACCGAAGAGTTATATCTGTTTAAGAGAAGATACGTCAATCTGTCTCAGAAAGGAAGCAAGTGAAGTAACATTTGAAACTGTGACCGGGTGATGGAGTTACCACCCCGGAGGAGTGCTCATTTTTGGCACACTCCGATCACAGAGACATTTCGTGGTCAAAGACAGATTTCAAGTCATAACCTTCTGTTCGCTTAACGGAATTTGATTTCGCAAGAACCGACATAACTAAGGATGCCCTAGGAAACCCTATTATTATAAATAAGTTTTTTTAGTCTTTAGAAGGAGAGAGACGCAAATTTTGCAGAGAGTTTCAAGCCGTCAAAAGCTTTGAGAGTTCTTTTTCTTTTGTTCTTGAAGTTTCGAAGTGTTATTGAGAGAGATCCATTCCGTACTTTGTCATAGAGAAAATTTATTTACTCTTTACCTATTTAATAATGTTTTTCTCATTGTTTGCTTGCTATTTTTTGTGCTCCATGTCTGAGTAGTTCATTAGTTAGGTTTGTAGGCTTCTCAAAGAGGTCATGTATTCATGAGATGCTATTATTTGTTTAGGGATTCGTTTAGTCTTTATCTCGGTTGATCTTTATGAATGATTGCTCTACTTCTGCATTTAGTAGTCTGTCCATAGGTAGATTTTCATTCCAAAATCTTGTTCAATCACCTGAACCAAATCTTTGACAAGCTGAGTTTGAGGAGGCTTCGAAAGTAGACCGCCTTGGCTCAGCGAACTTATCGAAACCTGCGTCTATTTAATGTATGCTAATTATTTAATACTATCCAAATGTCTAGGTTCCTTGATAATTAGTATAGAATCCCGAACCTCGGAAGTGGAGAGGATTTATATTAGTGTTTTCAAGTTCTAGATGTTTCTTAATTCTATTCCCTAAACAAATCGATTTTCTCTATGATGCATGATTCTTTGCGAATGTCCTACGTGCCTAACGCTTTTTCCAATCTATTTACATCATTTTAATCATTTTTAGTCGTTGTTTTTTCCTTTTAAACTCACCAAAAGACTCTTTTAGTTTCTATTTTAGCTTAAACTAATTCTGAAATTTGTAGTGTAAGATCTTAGTTCTCGTGGGATCGATAACCTGAAGTACTTCACCTACGCTTTTCACTTGCAACAATAGTATTTTTTTAAATGAAACTTGACACGCTATCAGAGGCCAATCAGGAGTGGGAGATGAAGGTGGATCCTCATGGGGCAAAAAAAATGGAGGGGCAGAGGAGGATGAAGTCATAATAGCCGAGATGGAGGTCAGACGCTCGGGAGGCATATCGACCATTAGGCCAAGGTGAGGAGGTTCTCGGTTTTGTCGCATTCGATATTCGTTTAACTTTTCTGTTAGTCTAGGGTTAATCCGGCCGGGGTCGAGCTTTAAGTCTCGGCACGAATGAAAACTATGTAAAATGTAATGTTAATGACAGAAGGTCTTATACGCCTAAGTGTGATTTTTTGTTAGGTCAATAAGTCGAGCGTAGGCTATAACCTGTGTGATAACGTAAGTCCTTAATAATGACTAGGTTTAATTTGGAATTGTTTGAGAATTACGAAAGACGATAGTAGGTCTAGATTAATTCAGTAATATGCATTCTCTGGTGGATAGTCGCCTATCCAATTTACGAGTGTGATTCACCCCGCTCTGGGGCTCATGACCCTGGGGGAATCAAGAGGTGAGGAGTAGGATCTTCGCCCTGGGCAAGGCGGAAGTAATATGGAGAGGCAAGGTACTAAACTGGGTTAGCCTTTCCAGGCAGGATGTTATGCTTGGTGAAGTAAGATGCCTTCAGGTAGCCCCACGGTGGTCCCCTGGTGATCGTGGAGTATCAGATCCCCTGCGAGGGTTCTCGAAAGGTCGATATCGAGATGAAATTAGGGCGAGGACAATGGGACGGGTGGTTGTCGCACAACTGACCTAGGTGACTGTGATGAGCTGGCCAACCCAACAGATGGTTGAACCAGATTGGGTAGAGAGCCCCAGTTGGGAGGGAACCAGCCTCGGTGGGTGGTCTATGCTTTAGGGTATGGGTTGATATGACATGTGATTGTAATATGCACTAGGACCCAAAAAATTTGTGAAAGGTTTTAAGAAGTGTCTTAGTAGGATAAGATGTTTTTTTTTTCAAAAAGAGTTTTCAACTTGCTAGATATTTCTTGCCAGGCAAGGTAGGTGCAATCTGTGGGGTTTAGGATTAGGTCTGGACATTCGGGGTTAAGAGGATATCTGGTGAGAGGGAGTCGAGTTCGTCCTCACTGGATGAGTTGTTTGAAAAGTCACTCATCCCTCTCTTGTTTCCTCTTTTCTTTTTGGTGTTACTGCAGGTTGCGGTTGGAATCGGAAAATTAATGACTGGTTTGTGAAATTTAATCCAGTTTTGACGATACCATTTGGGATAATTCTGGTTCCCTCGGGATAGGGATGTTACAAGTGGTATTAGAGCCTAGGTTAAAGGTCGTTCCGATTCTGACTCGGAGGGCCATAGATTTTCGAAAGTTACAATATTTTTCTAAAAATCCTATTTATTTTTCTGAGGTACCTCAAAATTAAAACAATTTCAAAATCACCAACTTCGTCATTAATCGAGCTTCTAACTCTGGTGTTATGCTCTTTCAGGTTTCCCGAGGTACCGTACGCCAGAGCAAGGTTTAAGTTTGCACCTCGGATGAAGGCCCATCATCTTGGGTATGGACCATGACTAACTCTACCGCCTCTTTGGGATCCCTACCCACTCCACCGCCGCCAGATGCGCGTAGGGTCAGATTCTAGTTCCAGTCAGGAGTCTGAATCGGAGAGTGACTTAGATGAAGACTTGAAAGAGGATCCGAAAGAGTTTCCGGCCGAAGGCCAGGCAGGCCCAGAGCCGCAGCTGGAAGGGGCTGAGGGAGATCCGGAGGGAGTTCTTGAATACCCAGAGGACAACGGAGACCAAGGTTTAGAAGAAGGTCAGGAAGAGAGGTACGATGGACATGGGGACATAAACATGGAGGCGGAGCCCGAGGCTGATCGTGGGGAGGAGCAAGAGCCGGAACAGGAGTCGGAGCAGGAATCAGAGCAGGGGGATGACCTCGACCAGATGCTCAATACATTCATAGACGATGCTATAGAGAAGGATTTTGACGAGGAGCTTGACGAGGATTCAGACGATGATTTCGGCGGGTTCTTTGAGGAGGAGCCAGAAGAGATCGATGTTTTAAATGGATCACTGGTGGATTCCGATTCAAATTCCGGCTAGTAGGCAATCGTAGGATTTGCACCTTTAGAGTAGGGGTAGATTAGACACTAGGGTATTAGGGAATTGGGGGCATTCTTTATTCATTTATTGCTTGTGTTTGCTACTCTTGCGTTTCCATGAGTTATTGAATTTCTTTTATTTCTTCTTTATATGTTCTTAAAAAAATCGTGTTCCTTGTTCTTTCTTCTGTCCCCTATAAACCTCGTCAAGAAAGTCATCTCAGGTGCTCGTACACTCGACAAGACTCGTGTACGGACCTTTCTGTTTGTGGAGCTTTGGGTATTAAGTAAATTTAAGAGTTCGGGGCGAATTTTCTGTAAGGAGAGGAGAATGTAATGACCCGACCCTTTAGTAGCCAAACCAAGCCCAAGAAATAAAACAAATCACCCGACCCTAACCCGTGTACCGAACTCGTCCTAAACGAACCCTAACCCGTTTCTTCCCACCAAAACCCTAAAGCTAAATAGCAAAAGAAGAAGAATCGACTTGCGAAAGAGAAAAAAAGAAAAAGAAAAATAAGTTGGTGCGGAGAGAGAGAGAGAGAGAGGGAGAGAGAAAAAGTGATGGTGACGATGGCGATAGTCAGAGATGACGTGGGAAGAGGGAACCACGGAGGAGTCGCAGCTAAAGAGAAGGGAAGAGTCGTGGTGATCGAAAGCGGAGAGAGAGAATCGAGAAGGTGTAGCGACGAAGAGAGAGTGGGGGATCGAGGAGGTCGAAGTCGGAGGAGGGGAAGTGAGCGGCGGAGGGGTGGTGATGTCATGGAGGAGTCGAAGCGATACAGAGGGGATCGAACTCGAGAGGAAGAGAGATGGTGGTGGGGTGATCAGAGCATCGGAAGAGGAGGAGGAAGGCGTCAGAGCGAAAGAGAAGGATGACGAAGGAATGGTGGTGGTGCGAGGAGGATTTTAGGTGGGAGAGGGAGAGGGAGAGGGAGAGGAGATCACGGACGATGGAGATGGCGTGGAGAGGAAGGAACGACGAGGGAGTGGTGTCGTGTTCGACGTTAGAGAGACCGAGGGCAGAGGCGTCGTAGGCGGAGGAAGAGCCGAAGGTGGAGGCGTGGAGAGCCGGGAGGGAGCCGAAGGCGTGAGGGAGCTCGACAAGGGAATTGACTTGCGGAGCAAGCAAGTGGGGGAGATTAGGGTTTCCAAAATTGGAGAAAAAGGAAAAGAAGGAGAAGATGGATCGGATGGGAAAACCGTAGTCAGAGCCTAGGAAAAAGCCTACGGGAAACGGCTGAGAGTGGAGTTAGAGGAGGGCAGCGGAGTCGCTGAAAAATTGGGAAAAATCATGGCGGGGTTTGACAGAAGCGGTGAATCCGGAGGTTACTTGGAGAAGAAGAAAGAATTAGGAGGAGAAGAAATGATGAGAGCGAGGAAGAAAATGGTGGAGGTGGATACATGGCGAGAGATTATTCCCATGGCGGATGTGGGAATGATCTGTGGTGAAACTACCACCAAAGTAGCTGAGGCCTCCCGTGTCGGGAAAGAAATCCTGGTAGAGACGGTTCAAGCTGGGGAACGGAGGAAACCCGAGAGTTGCAGAAGCAGGGTGCCAGTTCTGCGAGACCGGACCAGGAGAGTTCCGAGATGCTTCGGCGAGAACTGCATCCCTCGGTAAGAAATTACCTTTTTGCCCTTAGCTCCTTTTTTCGGGAAGTTTTCAGAAATAGCAGGTTTCTATTTATGGAAAGTTTCCTCTTTAGAAAATTTTCTTTATGGGAAAGTTTCCATTTATGGCAGGTTTCCAAAAATGTAAAGTTTCCATTTTTAGCAGGTCCCGGAAGTCTAACCAAGTTCCTGTTGCAGGGTTCCTCATCTGGAGAGGGGTCTTCATGGGCTAAACAGGATAAGGGAGGTCCATTAGGAGTGGGAGCTGAAGGTGAATCCTCATGGGGCAAACAAGACGGAGGGGGAGGGGAGGATGAAGTCATAGTAGCCGAGATGGAGCTCAGATGCTCGGGAGGCATATCGACCATTAGGCCAAGGTGAGGATGTTCTTGGTTTCGTCACATTCGATATTCGTTTAACTTGTCTTTTAGTCTATGGTTAATCCGGCCGGTGTCGAGCTATAAGTCCCGGCACAAATAAAAACTATGTAATATGTAATGTTAATGACATAAGGTCTTATACGCCTAAGTTCGATTTTTTGTTGGGTCGCTAAGTCGAGCATAGGCTAGAACGTGTGAGAACGTAAGTCCTTAATAATGAGTAGGTTTAATTTGGAATTGTTTTAGAATTATGAAAGATGATAGTAGGTCTAGATTAATCTGGTAATATGCATTCTCTGGTGAATAGTCGCCTATCTAATTTACGGGTTTGATGCACCCCGCCCTAGTTGAGCCTTTCCGGTTAGGATGTTATGCTTGGCTAGGCAAACGCCTTCGGGTAGCCCTGTGGTGGTCCCCTGGTGATCGTGGAGTATCGGATCCCTGGCAAGGGTTCTCCGAAGGCCGATATCGGGATGAAGTTAGGGTGAGGACAGTGAGACAGGCGGTTGTCGCACAACTAATCTAGGTGATTGTGCCGAGCTGGCCAGCCCGACAGATGGTTGAACAAGATTGGGTAGAGAGCCCAGTTGGGAGGGAACTGTTGGATTAAGTTTGAAATTGATTTGAAAACCAAGTTAACGAAGCCTAACCGAGTATGAATTAGGAGAAACCGAATCAAATATGGAGTGATATTAGGAGATTCTCTAGGAGTTATCTAGAAGAATTAAAAGATGTTTTCGTTTTACGTTTTTGTTTTAGTTTATCTTATATAAAGGTTGAGTAATTACCTAGTCGATTGTTAAGGTTTTTTAGAAGTTGTAGTTGTTTAAGTTTGAGCATATTTTCCTTGAGCAAATAAAAGTGTTTTTGGTTAACGATTTGTTCTAAAGATTTACAATTAAGGCCTTGAATTGGTATTAGAGCATAACAGAGGTCTTAGAGAATCGTTGAAGCAGAGAACACACAAGACACCTTCTCACGTGAAAAAATTTTGAAACATGAGTGAAATCACGCCTGCAAGTTCAGGTGTGATCAAAGAATCAACAAAGAAGAAAGATGGAGGATCTTCTTCCATAAAGTGTATGATTTTAAATTCTACAAACTACACCGTATGGGCCATCAGAATGAAAGTCCTTCTTAAAGTCAACAAGGTGTGGAATGTTATTGAAGAAAACAAGAGCGATAGAGATGAGAACGACAGGGCCATTGCTTTACTCTTCCAGTCAATTCTCGAGGCATTAATACTTCAAGTAGGAGAATACACATCTAAAAATGTTTGGGAGGCTATTAGGGCAAGGCATGTAGGTGCGGATAGAGTCAGGGAAGCTCGATTACAGACTTTAATGGCATAATTCGACCGACTGAAGGTAAAAGAGTTCGAAATAATTGATGACTTCGTCGGTAAATTACCGGAAATAGCATCAAAGTCAACTGCTCTCGGGGAAGAAATAGAAGAATCAAAGTAAGTTAAAAAAATTTTTAAGAGCCTTCCAAGAAAAAAACACATTCACATAGTCGCATCTTTAGAAAAAAATGCTTGATCTAAAACATACAAGCTTCGAGGACATCATTGGGAGACTCAAAACTTTTGAAAAGCGCATCTGTGAAGATGAAGAAACAGAAGAAGAACGGAGCAAGCTTATGTATGCTCACACGGAGCCGCAAAAATCTCAGGAAAATCAAAGCACCTCAAGTAAAAACTCTTATCAAAGCTTCAATGGAGGATACAGAGGAAGAGGAGGAGGTCGGTTTTGAGGTAGAGGAAGACGAGGACGTGGAACAAGAGATTTGTCAGAGATTGAGTATTTCCGTTGCGATAAATTTGGTCATTATGCTTCAAGATTTCGAGATCGTCTCCTTAAGCTGCAAGTCACATAAGAAGAAGTTGTTGGTAAAGATACAGAGGAAGTATATGAATTAATGATTCACGAAATAGTGTATCTAAATGAAGAGATAGTAATTCCACGAAAACTTGAAATAAGCAACAGAAAAAATAACTTATGGTATCTCGACAATGGCTCGAGTAACCATATGATTGGTGATCGAAGATATTTCTCTGAATTGAATAAAGAGATCACAGGAAAGGTGAGGCTTAGAGACGATTCGCGCACCGATATTAAGGGAAAAGGAGCAATAGAACTCATTGATATGAATGGTTAAGTAAAGAAAGTAAATGATGTTTACTTCATCCCTTATTTGAAGAGCAACATCATTAGCTTGGGTCAAGCAACGAAATCTCGGTGTGACGTGAGGATGAAAGGAGAGCAGCTCGCTTTACACGACATGCATGGGAATCTTCTAGTCAAAACCACCAGATCACAAAACCGGTTATATAAAGTAAGCATGGGGTTTAGCGATACACTATGTCTTGTGTCAGACACTCAAAGTGATGCATACTAGTGGCATACTCATTTAGGTCATGTTAAAATCGAGATGATCAGGTCGATGGCACATAGAAATCTTGCTCAAGGATTGTCGCAGAACATTGGAAGTGAAAACAGAGTATGTGATTCATGCTTATTAGGTAAGAAAACTAGACGCGTGTTCCCTCAAGCTACATATTTTCGAGCAACAAAAGTACTTGAGCTTGTTCATGGGGACCTCTACAGTAATCATATATGTAGACTATAATGCTAAAAGACAAGAGTGATACGTTCGAAAAATTTAAAGGGTTTAAAGCTGGAGTTGAATAAGAGACAAGAGAAAAGATTCAGGTGTTTAGAACAGACTGAGGCGGAGAATTTGTGTCGCTAGAGTTTAACTCATTCTGTGAAACGTCAGGAATCAAAAAAATCTTACAACCCCATACACTCCACAACAGAATGAAGTTGTTGAAAGAAGAAATTTAACGCATATGGAGATGACCAGAAGCATGTTAAAGCATATGAAGATTCCAAATTACCTATGGGGAGAGGTTGTACGACATTCTACTTACATACTAAACATAATATATACAAGCACTCCAAAGGACAAAACTCACTATGAGATGTGTACAAGTCCAAGAAACCTCATATAAGCCATTTGAGAACCTTCGATGCATCGCATATGCAAAGGTAGAAGCACCACATTTGCAAAAATTAGACGGTAGATCACGTCGTCTAGTTCATCTAGGAACTGAGCCTGGCTCGAAGGCTTACCGCTTACTTGATCTGCAAGTTAAAAGAGTAGTTGTAAGTTGTGATGTTGTGTTTGATGAGCAAAAAGGATGGAACTGGAACTTGGGTAGTCAAAACCAGAAGATGGATAGTGATTTCGAGATTCAGGTAGGGATGTTTGGGAATCACGGAATCACTCACAATAATGGAGGTGCAATGACAATTTTACCAAGTGTTCTACAGAACCCGCAAGCAATAGAGCACTGTGGAAATGATACAGAAATCGCAAAATCATAAGGGTAAGAGACAAAGTATGGTTCTGAGGAAGAAATAGGGGACGGACAAGATGGAATTGTTAATGCTCAACAACCAGTTTTGAGAAGATCAGAGTGGATGAAGATGAAACCAAAACGTTTTGATGATTATATCTTACTAGCAGAGGAAGAAGGAGAAAGGTTACTCATGTGTTTGAATGATGAGCCTAGAGATTTCGAAGAGGAAAAAGAGTCTACGAACTGGATGTTAGCATGTGGAGACGAAATACACTCGATTCAAAAGAATCTCACGTGGAACCTGTGTGAGTTGTTAATAGGAATAAAACCCATACGCTTAAAATGGGTGTTTAAACTGAAGAAGAACTCCAATGGTACTATAAACAAGTACAAGGTTAGACTTGTCACGAAGGGATATGTACAAAAACATGGGATTTCCTTTGAAGAAGTGTTTGCTCCCGTGGCACGAATTGAGACAATTCAGTTTCTCGTTAATCTAGCAGCTTCTCATGGATGGGAAATACATCATCTGGATGTGAAAACTGCATTTCTACACAGAGATTTAAAGGAAATAGTCTATGTCACACAACCTGAAAGATTTGTGGTAAAAGGAGGTGAAGACAAAGTATACAGACTTAATAAAGTCTTGTATGGTCGAAGGCAAGTTCCAAGAGCATGAAATGAGAAGCTAAATAAAACTCTTAAAGAGAGTTTAAGAGATGTTCGAAGGAATCTTCGGTGTATCAGAAGAAGTTAAAAGATGAGACACTTCTTGTTGTCGTGTATATTGATGAATGATTTGTTTTAGGAACAAACACAAAAGTGATAGAAGAGTTCAAGCGTGAGATGGCGCTAAAATTTGAAATGAGTGATCTCGGGACGTTGACGTATTATCTTGGAACCGAGGTGTGTCAAACAAAGGAAGGAATAACGCTTCTTCAAAGTCCTTATTCACTTAAAATCCTGGAAGAGGCCGACTTGAGTGACTGTAATCCGGTGCTATCACTAATGGAAGCTGGTCTTAAACTCTCAAAGGCCACGGATGATAGGGATATTGATGCTACACATTGCCGAAGAAATATAGGGTGTCTTCGTTTCTTGTTGCATACGAGACCTGACCTTTCTTATTGTGTAGGGGTACTAAGTCACTACATGCATGCACCTAAGGAATCTCATGGAGCAGCTTTAAAGCAATGCCTAAGATACCTAAAAGGGACGAGTTCACTTGGTCTAAGCTTTGAGAAATCTCTTTCGCCATCAAGGAGATTAGTAGGATATAGTGATAGTAGTCACAATATAGATTCAGATGATGGGAGGATAACAACAAGCTATGTGTTCTATCTTGGTGAGAGTCCAATCTCGTGGTGTTCGTAGAAACAAGATACGATAGTATTTTCTTCGTGTGAAGCTGAGTTCAAGGCTGGAATTGAAGCGGTGAGGCAAGCAATTTGGCTTCAGGATTTTTTTAGAGAGGTTACTGACTTTTCGTTTGAGAAAGTTATCATTCGTATTGATAACTAATCCCCAATAGCATTGACGAAGAATACTGTCTTCCATGGAAGAAGTAAACACATACACACGAGATACCATTTTATCAGAGAATGTGTTGAGGAAGGTCGAATTGAAGTCGAGCATGTATCGGGTAGTATGCAGGGAGCGGATATTCTGAAAAAGCCTTTGGGAAGAATCCAGTTCAGAGAGATGTAAGATCTTATTGGTGTAAAAGACTTAGGAGAAGGCGATTTCAAACTTAGGAGGGAGAATGTTGGATTAAGTTTGAAATTGACTTTTGAAACAAGTTAACCAAGTTCCAAACAGATTATGGATTAAGAGAAACCAAATCGAATATGGAGCGATATTAGGAGATTCTCTAGGGGTTATCTAGAAGAATTAAAAGATGTTTTCCTTTTAGGTTTTGGTTTTGTTTATCTTATATAAAGGTCGAGTAATGACCTAGTCGATTGTTAAGGTTTTTTAGAAGTTGTAATTGCTTAAGTTTGAGCATATTTTTCTTGAGAAAATAAAAGTTTTTTGGTTAACAATTTGTTCTAAAGCTTTACGATTAAAATCTTGAGGAACCAATCTGGGTGGATGGTCTATGCTTTAGGTCATGGATTGATATGCAATGTGATTGTAATACGTCACTAGGACCCAAAAGATTTGCGAAAGGTTTTAAGAAGTGTCTTAGTAGGATAAGATATTTTTTCAAAAAGAGTTTTCAACTTGCTAGATATTTCTTACCAGACATGGTAGGTGCATTTTGTAGGGTTTCGGATTAGGTCTGGACTTTCAGGGTTAAGCGGGTATCGGGTGAGGTGGAGTCGAGTTCGTCCTTACTGGGTGACTTGTTTTAAAAGTCACTCATCCCTCGCTTTTTTTTATTTTCTTTTTGGTGTTACTATATGTTGCGGTTGGAAGCATAAAAATTAATGACCGGTTGGTGAAATTTAATCCGGTTTTAGCGGTACCATTTAAAACATTTCCGGTTCCCTCAGGATAGAAATTTTACAAAGCCTTTTAAAACATGAACTTTATAAAAGGTCCTTTCTAAGCCTGATGTAAGACAACGTTAAAATTCACGTAACATATGTTAAATGATGAAACTACTTTGTTTCTCTCCCCATTTGCAAGTTTCTAACCTTTGTTTCTCTTAGATTTCAACAAAATATTTTTTTTTATTGGAATATGAGAGTTAAAGTATATAAGCGATTATAGGTCTGATCTCTTGTCTAGTTCTCGAATTCTACTTATTACATCACTCAATCAATGCTTTCTTCCGTATCATTCTCTCTTCTTCCTCTATCTATTCGTCTTCGCTCTACCATTTCACCCTCAATCATTATCCCCACCACCTTTTGTAGCTCCTGCCGACGTTAATAGCCTTGTTCTGGCGGGTTCATAGCTGCCTCTTCCAATTATAATCCTTTCGTCTCAAAAATTGAAACTTGTTTGTTTGGCTTTTCGAAAGAGTTTCAGGCACGAAATGGTGGTTACACAGTGGGGAATTTTATGATTCGGAGACTGAATTTGCATGTTGTTAAGCCATCACCTCCGACGATTGTGATATGTTTTCCCATACCAAGTGTCTAAATTTGTCTTTTTGGTTATCTTCCTAAAATTTAACAGCTTTGGAACTATAGAATTTGTGATGACGTGAAAGTAATGTTATCTCTCTTATCTATGTTATTGGAATGTTGTTATGGGAACTCTCCTTGATTTTTGTGTCTCGTACTTGTAGAAAAATTATTTTGGATCGTTTCATTTCTTCATAAGGGAAAGGTATTTCCCTTTCTTCTTGTCTCTCAAATGTAAGTTCTACTCTTTCACTTATTCTATATAAGTTAGACAAAAATGTTCGGCTCTTTGTCAAACAAAACCAAGAATCCCTCTTAATATTCATTTTTACTCATAACTATGTATTTCATGACTTCAATCATACAAACATTAAGACGAACCAAGAACTACTCTTACTTTATGTTTTCAATGAATCTACCACTACTTATGCAAATCACCTTCTAAACTGTTGTCTCTCTTGAACAATTTTTCAATGAATCGATAGAATATAAATAAAAGGATTTAGCGAAAAAAAGTTTGATATACAATGAGAGATTGAATTCTAAACCTAAGTTGAAAACGGAAGACTATAAGTGTAGTGAGATCTTGACAGTAAGCTCTTGGAAATCTATTTATACACATCAAAATTAACGTGTGAAGACATACTTTTAACAATATGTTAATTAAAGCCAAAAACATGCACATACACCAAGACTAATGTGTGATAATATGTCTTCTTCTACTTTTTCATGAACAGCACCAAAGCTCCTTCTGGAATTTTGTACATGAAGGATCACGCTCAACAAAATTATTTAAATATTAGATATTCATCTTCTTATCTTTTTCTCATGTTGATTAGATATTAATCTTTTTTATCTTTTCTCCCGAAACCTACACATAAGAAGCTTTTTAAAACAAAGGAAGATAATATATTGGAGGATTCTAAGATAAAAGATTACTTTCACTTCAGAGTGAAGCTTCTTCTCCCATAGATAGAGCTTCTGCAGTGTTAAGAAATATTCATTTATCTTTTAGTAAGATCTTCTTCAATGTGTGTATATGTTGTTGGGACAATAACATAAGTTGAAGGTCTTGGAGATTTTGACTGATCTTTCACAACTAAAGTAGCAAGAACCAAGCGGAGTGATCATTTCTCAATTTATACCAATAACTATAAACTCTAGTATTAAGTAAAGAAGGAAGGATAAAAATATATCATACCTTAAGAAGACAAGACGTTAAGCACTATACGACTTCATGCCATTTGTAATTTTATCACCGGCTTTTTTGTTTTCTACTTTCTTTATCCACCGCCATTGTTGTTGTAGCTCCAAATTGGCATCTGCTTCAAACAAATCAGTGTACAAATGGACAACACAATGAGACCAAAAAGAGAGAGAGATTGATGTAAACCTTACATCGATTTTTCTAGATAGAGGATATATCAAAGATGTCACTCCACCAGGAGTAGTCTTCATCTCCAGACTGCTTCTAAGCTATTCTCCAACATTGTCTTCTTATCTTTATTTGTCACCGCCTTGTCTCTCGGAAGCGTCGACTCCGCATCAAGCATACTCCATAATAACCCAATTAAAATTGTAGATACATAAGCACTAATGAAAACTTACAACTCAAAAAAATCAAGTTTGAGGTCAAATGTGCTGGAAAAAAAACTCGAGAATTTACAAAGCAATTGTCGTTAATGGGGAATGATGGAGGGTTATCTTTGAGAGAATGGGGATGCTTATATATGTTGTCTGGATTGTCTTTCATAGCTTGTGGTTGGCCATGTCGCGACTGAGGAATGAGGAGGTGGAGAGATGGAGCAGTGAATGTAGTATAAAATGAAGGCAGTCAATGATTCTTGTAACTGAAGGTGAGTGTGGAGGTGAGGAGGGATGAGGGAGGTGGGGTTATCGACTTAGGGTTGCGAGATCGACTGTAAGGAAAGTTCTTTTGCCGAGAAGATGATGTGATGAGATTAGGATAGCACGTGGGCAGGAGTTTATTTTGGGTCTTGATGATAGCCCATAAGAAGAGGTTAATAAGTTTTGTGCCAGGTTCTTCATGTTTTCACCTTATATTTGTCAGATCTATGATAAACGCAATTTTTAGGTGAGATCGAGTGGACGTGGTAGAGAGCAAAGCGAGTCATTCTTTGGTTTTGTTGAGATGCTGACGTGGCCAAATGTGAAGTTTTCTCAAAAAGGGTGATGTGGAGCTGAGAGGCTATAGTTTTTCGTTTAAAAAATGGTACTAGGGATACGCGCAGGATATTGTTTTAAATTTGTTGTTTTTTTCCAAAATATCTAACTAATTAAAATGGAATAATTCTCAACCCTCATTGTGACACGTAAGCCTCCAAGGAGATCTCCTCCTCTCGCCACGTCATCACTATACAAAACACATCACATTATTTCATTCCAATTCTTAACTGGGCCATCCAAAGAAGCCCCAAAAACCTTCTTCTCCTTACCCAACTATTAACCTAACGCCTTCCTACACAGTCGTGACCTAACTCTCCTACCAACCTCCGTCTCTTCTTAGCCTCCCTTCGTCTCCCCTGTTCCGTTTTTGGAATTTATTCGTCCCTCATCGCCCCACTCTCCATCTTTCTTTCCTTTCTTCTTAAGCTAATTAACTCTGCATAATGTCGCATTCATGGCTGCGTCTCCTCACCTTCCCTTCTCACCATTAAGAGGACCTCCACAACACACATCTCCCTTCCAAACAACACCAACCGCAAATGCAACTTCCACAACAGAACGCAATGAAACACGCCGCCACCAGCAAACGAAGACGTACATCATTTCTCTGATCTTCGAGTGCATCACTCATTGTGAAGCCTCATCACCACCACCACTACTACTCTCTTGCTCTTTGATATTTTCATATAGATACTCTTTCTCTGCCTTTGCCTTGCTTAGCCTATTGATATTTTTTTCTAATTTCTGCATTTTTTTGGGGTTCCAACTTCTAATTTCTGCATATGTTGTTGTTCTTCCATGAGTGCTAACAAAACAATGAATTGTATTTTGGTGATGGTGTATCTCAGCTGGATTGTTAGGCATATGGTCTCTGTCGGTGATCTCCGTGAATGCATTAGGGTTTATAGTAGCGCCCGCAAATCCACCGTCGTCTCGAGATATCGGAGGCTGGAGACAATGAAACTTAGCATCAGCAATGTTTGGAGATTAAACTGGGAGGTGCTAGAGAAGACGATTGGTCAATGGTTCCGAGCGGCTAAGATCTCTGGGAGAGTTGTGTTCACGAGTGAGAAATTCCCATGTGAGCATGTTTTTGAAAGCGTTGGAGGAGTCGTCAACATCCACGAGGCTCGCACCATGGAAACCGTCAGAGGACCGGCGATTCAGCTGTTCACCTTCACATAGGGGATTAGTATCAGCCGGATAACCTTCTCAAGGTCCTCGATCTACACGATGCTGTAATTCAATTTTTACCGAACATCTACTCGGTTTTTGATCTGAAATCTTCGGATTCGATTAGGGTTCAGGCGTGGAGCTACTGCCAATATTGGTGGAAGCGGTGAGAGGGATATAATCAGAGTTCGAAAATGCCATCCTTGGTGAACCTCCTCAACTTTCATTCCAGGAGAAACCATACGTCCATTGATGAGGTACGTCATAAACTACATTAGCTTGATCTCAAAGAACGTTGTATCACAAATTTTTCATGTTTGGATTTTCAATATGTAAACCATTTTCAACTAATTAGTTCAGTAACGGTATGTTGTTATCAGATGGACACTCATCTCCATCTAATCATACTGTCAAATCAAGCATTATCCGAAGAACGTTGCTAGGTTTTAAG
>OVAN01006272.1:0-21629 GCA_900406275.1 Anastatica hierochuntica
AAACTAATCAAAAACACACTAAAATATGCATGAAATTGTATGTACATCAAGCGTATCGGACAGCATACAAGACACCTATTGGTACTACTACTTTTGATCTTTTCTATGGAAAGTCATGTCATCTTCTGGTGGAGATTGGGTATAAGGCTGAATGGACAGTAAAGAAGTTGAACTACAACATCAAACTAGCTTCTTAGAAAAAAATTGATTCAACTAAATGAGCTTGAGAAAATTCGCCACAATGCTTATGAGAATTCCCGGATTTACAAGGAGAAATCTAATGCGTATCATGATAAGAAGATTATTCCTCGAGTATTTTCACCAAATGACCAGGTTCTACTCTTCAATTCACGCCTAAAGCTCTTTCTCAGAAAGCTGAGATCAAGATGGTCTGGACCATTCAAAATCAAAGAAGTGAAACCATATGGAGCTGTTGTATTATGGAATCGAGATGGAGGAGATTTTACGGTCAATGGACAACGCCTCAAGCCATGTCTTGCAGACATTGACTACACGAAAAGGGAAACAATTCCCTTAAGCATTTCACCTCCCATTTAAATAGTCCAGGAGTCGAGGTAAAAGACTCAAAGCAAGCGTTTTGTGGGAGGCACCCCATGTTTTTAATTTTATTTTTAATTTTCTATGACTTATTTAGATGTCTAATATTTAGTCTTAATTTTTGCAGATTTTAGAAAAAAAGAAAAATCACAAGAAAAAAATTAGACTCAAGACAACAACAAAAGAACCTAAAAGCAGTTTTGATTGGGTGGCGACTGACAATATACTGGGATTTGCCAAAAAATGGCACTCGGCCGGTATCAGATCCAAAATGCCCCAAATTCATTTTTTCAACTTTAGCAAGATAGCGAACCTAAATAGTTTAAGCCATCTCTAGGACCATTTCATACATTCACTTGAGACTGGAGAAGGATGTTAAGGACCGCCAAAAAAACTAAATCTTCAAATCAAAAGTTCTTGGAACAAAGTGATGATATAATGAATAACAAAAAAGATATGTTTGAGAAACGCCATCAATTGATCATACTGAAGCACTAAGAGCTATTTATTTTGGAATCATGGGATGTCTAAAAAAATACCAAAAGAGGTAAACAAACCCCATACTTCATTACTTATTAATTAACAATATATGATAGGTGATTTGCATGAGAGAAACCGACTTCAGGAACAATTGATATTAAAAGTTGCTCGGAGGATCAAGTTTCATAATAAAAGGAGACATGGAGAGTTCAACAACTCGTCAAGCAAATTAACTCAAACCATCGAAGATGCCCGAGCAAAGTGACTATTATGAACAACACAACTCGGTTAGAATTTGTATTTTTCAAATTTGAACATTTGGCTAACATTATGTCTTTGTCGGCTAGCCAATTAATGTATTTGGCTAAGCAAAGAGTGTCATTTTTAGATGAGAATCACATTAGTGGAATGAAAATTCACCATATAACCTCAAGGATATGAGCAACAACGACCAACAATCCAAAGTTCTTAATCCAGTCAAAAAGAAAATTCAAGAATTCAAGAACTTCTAAGTGATCGTATCTTTAATTCTTCCCGCAAATTCAAAAATCAAAATGTTTAGAAAACATTATGGTATAAAAAAAGACATCCTTGAGCATTCAATGACCCATTGGAAATCAAGAAAAACGATCGAAATGTGAAATGACGTAGGCAAAACTGAGAAATTGACGAGAGGAGGCACGACCAGGTGGCGAAGCACCCAAGACCGGAGTGTGCCACCAGGTAGTACGCCGCCGGTGCCAGCTCTCACGTGCCATAATCGTCTGTGGCCTTTCGTCTCCACCACCATCCGCGACGAACTTACCGTCCAACTTCGGTCCTACACCTCACGCCAACCGGTCTAGACCTTTCCCGAGCCTTAGCCCATCCTGACCATCCACTTCCCACATCCGACAACCTCATTACCCATTCAGACATGCCCATGACCGAGAAAAGCGGTCCCAAACGTCCAATTTCATATTTTCTTGGTCGGATCATGCATAAGCTTGAATAATTCAAGGTAACCAAATCAATTAAACATATATGTGCCATTTTATTGTGATTTTCAGGATTGGAACTTCAAGAACACAAGAATACACATTTAAAGCTACAAGGAGCCTATACCAAGCAATTTTTGGCAACTTAGCCGATTCATTGCCGCCAAGTACGGAATCAACCAAGTTTTTCCATTACCTCACAGACAATCTAAGGGACATTTCAAAGCTTAAACCCCCCCCCCCCCCCCCAANCAAAAATTGCAAGAATTTGGACTTCAAAGGAACTCCAACAAAGAACTTCAATTTCAATTCATGCCAAGAAGTATTGTGTTCAGAATGAAGATTATTTTGAAGCTATGAATGATCTAGTCAAAGCAGAGCTATTCTTCATCTACATTCAAAGGCTCAAAGATGTGATCAAAGGAACAAAAACAACAACTGGGGCACCTAAAGAGCGATATAAACCAAATGAACTTCCAAAACAGTTGAACATCATCAAATAATTCCAGAAAAAATGTGAGAAAGTGGCTGGTAGAGATTCCTCATCGACATTTGGCTCAACGGGACACAAAATCGATGAATTTGGTTTCTCTAAAACTGTTATCCATGAGTTGAACCAAGTCCTACTGCTAAAAATGCCAAAATAAAGCGGGAATTTTATAAAGAACAGCCCAAGTAAATGTGGAAGTGCTTATACTTCACTATGGAGGGCCGAATTGGCCAGAAACCGAAGGCAACCCGACCAAGACCAACCAAGCTCCGCCAAGCGAACTAATTTGTCAAATTAATAACTTACCACTTAGAAGCATATGAAGAAGGCGACATAAAGAAATATCATCCCCGAAACTGTCAAAATTAAAAGCAGCCTGATTTCTCAACAAAACGAGTCAAACCGAGCTTTCCGGAGACCATACTTGACCAAATAAAACACGGTATGAGCTCCTACCTTGAGACTTTATTTTTATCACTAAAATATACTATTTTCAGTAGTGTTTCATTTTGGATGAAGCATTCTTCTCGATATTACAAAAAAGGACCATTGAACCTCATTTCGATTTACTGAACAATCACTTATAGCTGTCCATCTCCACTATTTCGACCAATCAACTTAGTTTTCCTATTTCCTTACCTTTCACATTAGTTATCATTATCTTCCTCATTTGATTTTACACTGGGACGGTGTAAGTTAAGTTCGGGGGATTATTATAGTTACTAATGATTCTTTTTCTTGATTTTTGAGTCGTTTTCAAAAAAATTTCAATGCAAAAATGTTTTCATCAAGTCAAAAAATTCCGGAAACGAGCTTAGCTTTGAACTAATCAACTAATTAATTACTATTGTCTACAGTATCAGTGCTTGACTGCAATTTTATCATTCGGGAAAGCCCAGGTAAATTAGCTAACCAAGGCACCATATCACTCGATATCCGGGTAATCCTAAACCACTCAACATTCAATGAACTTCATTTTCTTTTCTTGGGGCTTGGTATACATTGAATCATACTTCTCTACAGATTCAAAAACAATAGTTTATGGTTCCCCTATTTCTATTTAATAAAAATTCTCAAAAAGATGCGTGTATTTGATGGATTTTGGATGTAAGGCAATGAATGAGCCAAAAGTCCAAACGTGCTTAAAAGAAAAACAAATAATAATAACGAGATCGATAGAAAAAAAATAAAATGATACTCTAGAAAAGTAGAGAAAAATTGATTCTCAGAGGCTGATAAAAAAATAAAACGATATCCTAGAAAAGTAGGGGAAAATGAGCCTCTAAAAAGCATTTAAAAGTGAATAAAGAAGAGGAAAGGAATCGATTATGGGTTGTAAAATGTTAGGATCTTTATTGAGTTAAGTCTATGTGTTCTTTGATCGACACTCCCTCGAAGAGACCGCACGTTGTAGATTTTAGGAGTGGTGATGGAGATCTTGGGTCACTCTTGTTGATTATGGCTGAATTGAAAACGTTGCTAGACTTGTGATGATTACTGAAGATTCTATCTAAGGTTGACTTTGGTACGACAGTTAAAGTCACCAATAGGCTCAGTAAGTTCAAGTAAATTTATATATTTTCAAACCTCTTTTTCATTCTTGGGTTACTTTGCTTGAGGACAAACAAGAAGCTAAGTCCGGGGGAGTTGATAACATCATTATTTTGCCACTTTTCATTTAGATTTTACTATGTTTTCTTAGTATTTTATGCTTTTCTTTATCACAAAAGGTAGTTTTCTTATCTTTCTAGTGTTAAAAGTCATTTTAGGTCGAACTATGCATTTTGGAGTAATTTGGACTCATTTGGACCAAAAGTCAGTTTCTAGACAGTTTCGATGCATTAGAAATATCATCCAAGATGGAGGCCTTACCCTCAATGTATTTTGATGAAATTTGGATAGAAACTAGAATTTTGAGTTAGGTTTCAAATGGAGTTATTTTCAAAGCAATTAGATCTCTGGAACAAAAGTTATAACTGTTTTAGTGAAGGCTGGTCCGTCGTCCCTGAAGCTGAAATGTGCCCAGAAGTGAGTTGTGACTGGGTTTTGACAAGAATGAAGCACCTACCGGTGCCACAACTCTCTCTGACCGGTTGGCGAACATTTTTTCTCCTGTATGGGCCTAAAATGACCCCTAAATCAGTCTCAACCCAATCTATAAATACTTGTTTTTAGCCTTTTGTGAGCAGAGAGCCATGACTTTTACAGAGAAAATAGACTTTAGGAGGCAGATAACTCGTGTCATACCTTTTACTTAAAGAGATTCGATTTCAAGAGCTTACAAGGAGAAGAATTTCATATGGCACCCGAGAATTTCATAAACTATTTATACTTTATTATACTTAATTACAAATGTTACTAAAGCTTAATATAGATTCGCACATCAGCTTAAAACATTAATATATAATAGATTCGTACTCCATTTGCAAAGAGGTACATAAACTACACCAGTACCTACTGTTCCTTTCATCCGGACAAGTATCCCGCTAATTGTTACCTGCAAAATATAGAGTCTAATGAGCAACTAATTTGTTCAGTAAGACGGGTTCATTAACGAATACGTCATTCCCCCCCCCCCCCAATATGCATCAGATGCAACCCAACAATCAAACATCTCAAGTAATATGCAATGCAAAAATTAAGTCATCAAGTTACATTAAAACATCCACTTTCGTCGCTTCAACAACTCGTCCACTGAAAACCATCCAACACCATCAATCATCCACCTGATATCGACATGATATAAACCAAATAACAACCACATATCCCCTAGGCTAGACACATTGCCGATTCGATTCAGGGTCTCACTCTGAATCCAAGATTTCACGATTCCCGACAAGGGTCTGTCACCTATGTGAGACATCCATAAGCTGATCACAAAGACACACGAAGCTTATGGTAGTCCACATGCAGCAAGCAACTCCCGGAGAGCAACGTGGGCAGTGCTCAGTGTCTGACCAGGGAACAATTCCCATCCAGATCACCGAGAAGAGGAGTCCCATCAACCATCACCATCATCAACAATACCATCACATCTCGAGTTCCTCACCAAGCGTACCTGATACAATACATGCACATACATGTTATATCCTTCGAGCCAAAGCCCGAATGATATAACACAATCATATGAACATAATTAACATGTTATACCCTTTAGACCGAGACCCAAACAATGTAATTCAATAATGCATCATATATATGATATACCCTCTAAGCTGAGGCCCAAACGATATAGCCCAATATCGTGCTTCTTCGGTACAAGTCTTACATGTGTATTATTCCACTACGCAGGGAACGATCCCAAAGTGAAAAAACTTGTTACTTCTGCCACGATATCCAAACTAATAATAGGCCAATATGATTGGAAGAATCATGAAGAAAATTCATCGGGTCTTGGTGCTTTACCCGTGTTTATAGCAAAAGCGGCTACACGTATCTTCTCTGTCGTTGGAACAGAAGTGAGAGAAGCAATCTGTTGCTCTGAAATCAAAGGCTAAAGCGCCTTCTCTACCACCAAAAAGTCCACCTCATTTGCCGAGGTAAACAAAGATTGGTAGTAATCTGCTATTGTTTTCACGATTTCATTTTCCTTGACATGAGCAATGCCGTCTTGATCTGCTAATATTGATAGCCTATTGATTGAGCGTCTTTCCTAAGTATATGCATGGAAAAGGCCTTATTCGATCCCCATTCTACAACCACAAGACCCTACTTTGTTGTCTCCAAAAGCTTTCTTCCTTGAAAGCAATGGTCAGGACAGATGATATACAATCAATCTCTACTTGATCCGAAACGGTAGCTGAAAAGGTGGCATTTAAGGTTCTTTGAGTATCTGAAATGAGTTTTTAGAGTTTTAATTCCTTGCTTTTGTCCATTTTATAAGCTCACATCTCACCCGACTTAATTTCACCTCAACAGAAGAGATAGAAGAAATGTACCACACAGTAGAAATAAGATCATAAACTCATCATTTTTTGTTAGAAGATTGTCAAACATGAATAAACCTTTCTTTTTGCGACAAGAATCATCCAGAAAAGTGAGTATGGGACGGTGATCAGAACCTTTGAAAGGAAGATACATGTGTCTAGCCGACGGAAACAAATCAAAATCCGAATTGTTAGCTAGCGTACGATCAGACCGGGCATGTACTAAATGATTATGTATCATTCCCCTCCAGAAAAAATTTCCTTATAAATATAAGTCCCACAAACCGTTATTTGAAATAAAGCTCTTGAAGTTCATGAACGAGCCCTCAGACCTTTGAGGTCAACCATGCTTTTCCGATTGGTAAACTAACTCATTAAAGTCTCCAATTAAATACCAAGAGGAGTGTCGATTGGCAGCCAAGGCAAAGATATCATTACGAACTGCTTGTCGTTGGTGTTTAATAGGAGCTCCATATACGAAAGTTATATGGAAGGAATTGTTGTGAAAGAGACTTTTGAATCTATAAAATTTGGTGAAGATATTAAGATGTCCAATTATATGTAATCTTTCCAAAACAAGGTGAGGCCATCACTTAAACCCACTGGAGGTACAGTAAAGAGTTTACCATACCCCAACCATCATTGCAGTACGTAATCATCATTGTTTTTAGTCTCCGTCAAGAACGTTATGTCTGGGAAGAGCGATAATCTCAATTCCTTTAAGCATTGAACTGTCAAAGTATTCTTGAGCCCTTGGCAGTTACAACTTGTTGTGATCATTAAGACTTGGGTGGTTTATGAGCTACCGCAAAACTCTTCCAAGAAGCTGGCACAATGGCCTTAGATTGTTGCTTTAAAGTAACAGAGACCTCATGAGGAGGTAAACCTCTAGATAATGAGGAGGAAGAGTCGTGAATTCCACGGGACCTAATTAGTGAACAACCACCATGCAGATTGTAACACCCCGATCAGGATTAGGTCAAAGTCAACTAATATGTCGTGCAATAATCAAACAAGAACATGCACAACAAACAAAATAATCTTAACCAAATATCCCGACCGAAGATGCTACGATTTCGCTCTCAAACATTCAACCCGAGGTTCTTAGAACATATCCAAGACCCTTAAGTCAAACATCCAAGAGTGTGTATTCTAAGGGACCCAATGCAAGGCTTTGCAATCCGAGCTTGAACCCGCTAGTTGGTGCGTCCCAAACTAGGACTAGTATCATATGGAACCCGCAAATTTCATAAGCAATTTATTCTTTATTATACTTAATTACAAATGTTACCAAAGCTTTAAATAGATCCGCACAGAAGCTTAAAAGATTGATACATAATAGAGTCGTACTCCATTTGCAAAGAGGTACAGAAACTACATCAGCACCTAATGTTCCTTTCACCCGTACAAGTATCCCGCTAATGGTTACCTGCAGCACAAAGAGTCTAATGAGCAACTAATTTGCTTAGTGAGATGGTTTCCGTAACGAATAAGTCATTCCCCCAATATGCATCAATCAATCAATCATGAACCCAACAATCAAATATCTCAAGTAATATGCAACGCAACAATTAAGTCATCAATTGATATTCCAACATCAAGTTTTCAACTCGTCCACTGGAAACCATCCAGCACCATTAAATCATCCACCTGATATTGACTAGACATCAACAAAATAACCACTACATATCCCTAGGCTAGGCACATTACTGGGTCGATCCAGTGTCTCACTTTGATCCCAAGATTTCACCATGTCTGACAAGGGTCTGTCACCATCGTGAGACATCCATAAGACGATCACAAATACACACGAAGCTTATGGTAGCCCTCACCCCAGTTGCATCGTCATGCAGCAAGCAACTCTCGGAGATCAACCCGGGCAGTGCTTAGTGTCTGGACAGGGAACAAGTCCCATCCAGATCACCGGGTAGAGGAGTCCCATCAACAATCACCACTATCAACAACACCATCACATATCGAATTCCTCACCAAGCGAACCAGATATGATGCTTGCACATACATGTTATATCTTTCGAGCCAAAGCCCGAATGATATAACGCAATAATACGAACATAATAAACGTGTTATACCCTCTGGACCAAGACCCGAACGACATAATTAAATCACACAATTCACAACATGCATTATATATATGATATACCCTCCGAGCCGAGGTCTGAACGATATAGCCCAATATCTCTCGCAATCAAATAATTATCACAATTAACCTATCATCATATCATCAAGCAAGAAAATCTAATTGTGTATATATCAATTAATCAATACACATGTTTTACAGGCGCTAACCGCACAAACATTAATCAAAACCCTTAACCGAGACTCACCTGGACGTTTGGATTGTTAGTTTGGTCATAGCGTACACCTATCTCGCGGTTGGCTCGGCTTGGAACCTCTAAAAAAATATTCCTAAAACAAAACGATTCTCAATGTATAGGACACAGGAAAATTACTTAGTCCCAAGCTAATTATTTACTAAATTTTAAATTAAAGCTAGGTTATTAGACTTACCTAATGACTCAAGCTCTGGAGGTCTCCACTTGGTTTTCTACAAGTTTAGGATGGGGAACTAATGTGGGGGGGGGGGGGGGGNGCAATTTATAGAAATGAGAAGAAGATTTCAATTGGTCGATTAAGGAGGTGGAAAGCACGAGGTGGCAAGGAGGAGACTAAGCTTCTTCCAAGTCACTATACGTGACAAAGACTCACCCAAAGCAGTTGCATCGCCACAAGCGGCTACACAGCAAATTCAAGATGCGCCATAACCGAACACGCTTCAGGTCATTCTGAACAATGCAGATTCGGATCTGGACGTCCCACAGGCCTTTCCGAACAACCAACAAATAATATTCTTCGACCAAACCTAATTTCCTCCGACCATTTTGGTTCTAATTTGGTTCTAGGGTGATTTCGATCCTAAAAATTAGAACTAATGTTTTGAGAATTCTAGAATGAATTAAGCCAAACTGCGAGCATTTCTAACTCACTAAATTTTACGAAGATTCTATCTGGACAATAATTTCCAGAGCACGAAAAGCAGCTGAAGCACGTGAAAATGATCCCGAGCAGCTCAATCATTGAGCAACTTGGTTAGTTAAGTAGGAAAGCATCATGTTGAGTCATCGAGGTGCTTATGAACAACGAAAATGATTCGACCGCTGTTTCTTGGTTCCTATGTGCTGAAATTTTTTCTGAACGCACTAAAACAGATTTTGAACATGTTGAACTTGGCCTTATCTCCTTTGGCTAATCTCTTTCTTCGTCCACATCTTAGGTTTTATTCAGGGTTATTACACAGACAATCCTTCGCAATAAGTCTTTTACGTGTAGAAGCTGATCTTTCACAACTTGGACTTGCAAGAGCCTTTGAAGACCCAATGTAGAAATGCATAGAGCCATGAGAGGTAAAGGGAAGGTCAGAAACTTTAGCCTCAAATGAGAGGTATGGTCTAATTCGCTGCCTCTCAGCTCTAGTATTGCTTGAGATGCCATGGAGCAGCTTGGATTGCTTAGTATTAGCTGGCAAGGTGGAGGCCAAAAGATTCTCATAATGGACCGAGACCTCCAAGAAATTACCAGAATAAACATGGGAAGAAGATTGATTTTTTCGCGAAGTTCAACACTTGAGTCACAGACTTGTTTGGCAGAGAAAAATGATTTAGAGTAGATTTCCTTGGAGGACTCGGTTCACGGTTGTGAAATTCTTTCCAATGTAGAACGTCGCAAATTAGAACTAGAGGTAGTCTTTGTCAAACCTTGTGGTTCAGCTAAAAACGCAGAAGGGGATGGCAAAGGAGGCGGGGGTGGTAGGGGAGGTGGCGGTGTGAGCTGTCGCTATCGTAGATTAGTGTTAAATACCCCCATCCTTCCTCCTGTATTCCATCATTGGTGGAGATTGCTGGAGCTACTCCAGACCATGTTGACGTTTTTCCTTATCTAGATATCTTGTAAGAGAGTAAGAATCGTCGCGATGATAACTCCAAAGATTGGAATGTGAATGCTCAACAGGATATCGAAGTTGTTGAGGCCGCGATTCTTAAAGTATAGGGTCGATGGTGAGGAGGCTCATAGAAAGGTTCCCATCTTGAATCTTGATGCCTAGTATGAGAAGACTTGTGAGCAAACATCTCATCTTGACGTAACTTATCAAACTCTAGACAAAACATAGTATTGCGTAAATTTATTCCAGGAGAAGTCTCAACTGAGTAACCTGAGGTAAATTTCTTCTTTTCATGTAGAAGAGACCCACAAGCAAAGTAATGATGTTCACGCTTTTCATATTCCAACTCCAAAGAGGCAGATTCTTTGGAGGGAAAAGTGAACTTTTTCTGAATAATTATAGGTTTGAGAGCACTAATCGCAACTTTTACACGTCCTGTCTGAGCATTACAATCAGATATTGGCTAATCTTATCACCATTAGCTCGAATTGTATCACTCTTAAAGTAATGTAAAGGCAGGTTAGGAATAGTGATCCAAAAAGGAATCAAGGAAGGGAAAGAGTCTGAGATCACTAGTTCTCAGCGTTAGATCACTAAAATCCAACTCTTGTAGTGGAATGGAGCTCTATGTAAGACGAATAATAAATCCTCCTATGTTTCAAACATAAAACATAACCATTCTCGTCCCAATTCTCGACCACGGGCACGTCCCACCAAGCCCCAGGCCTGAGGTAAGAAGTGTACCACCGCCCTAGGCCTTTGTATCTCAGAGTTTAAAACATACCAATGAGTCTTAACTTGTTCTCCGCTATAAGATCAACATTCTCAACCGGAGGGAGACGATCTGATTGGCTAGGGATCTCTCTAGTCCAACGACTGAAGGATCCAGAAATCCCCTTGCCTTTTCCGCTTGTGTAAAGCTATGAGACATAATAGCTAAAGAAGGACCTGATGCACAGGTAAAGGTCGCATTAGTCGTGGACTGCTGCTATGAAAACGTAGATCACACAGAAGGTAACACGATCGTAAATAGACTGAACGGGCAGTAAGAGGTCACTAGGAGAGCGAATAGAGGTAACGACAGAGATCACCAGTCGTCAGAGAGGCGGAGCACCGCGAGAAGAAGCTAGAACAGTCGGAGAAAGAGATCTCGTGGGAGTCACCCTTCCTAACGCCCTAGTTGCGCCGTCATCTTTTCATAATATTACCAGACAAATTTATTTGAATATTTAGAATATGCACCTCTCAAGTTTCAAATTCTACTTTTTTCTTGGAAAAATTATATTAATAATAACTTACATTAGCTAAGAAATAAATTTTGAGAAATGATGAAGAAATATCAAAGAGAACACTCGAATTACTAATTTTTTGGTCACCCGAAATTGCTCAACCGAGGACCACTAGGTCTCCTTGTTAGTGCATATATTATTTCAGCTGGTACTACAAATGCTAAATTCCGCTAGAAAATCTAAATTTTGTTTCAAACAAACATATATAACAAAATCACATCAAAATATAGTTAAATTTAAATACTTCGTTTAAGTATCATTTAAAATATTTAAAAAATCTATAAATGTAATAGTAACATAAATTTGAAAAATGGAATTTTAATGTGTTATTGTGTTTCAAACCTAGCTAAAGAGTTTTGTGGATTGATAACATTAAAAAGAATACAAGTCTTGGATTAAAAGCAACATAAATTCAAAATTGTATAGAAAAAAAATATTTGTTTCTAACACTTCTTATATAGAACTTTAAATGTTCATAAATATAAGTTCACGTCGACATAAATGTAATATATTATAAATTGAAGTTTACTTGAAACTAGGTGAACGCCCGCGAGAATTCACGGAGTATAAGTATTACATGGAGGATATAACTATAGTGTTTTTATGTTTACTTATCAAATAAAGTAATTTAAAATTATCAAAGAAAAATTTCTATTAATTGGAAAGTAACTTTAGTTAAAAAAATATTTTTTATTACTTTATTGGTTAAAACATATGACATGTTTTGATTAGAAGGTGAAAAGAAAATGATGATATACAAAATTTTGACATTAACTTAATGAAAAAAACTTGCCTAAAATATATAATGTTGGCTATGAAAATAATAATAAACTCTTAAAATTTATAAAAAAATCAATACATTTTTCATTGAAAATACACAAGGAGTTAGATTAATTATATTTCTATATAAAAGTATTTTAAATCCGTACAGTTTTTTCTTACATAGCAACATTTACCCAATAAAATATGCTCGAATAATGTTAGGGATAGATTATTATCAGTCTAATAATACTATATATTAATTTTTCTGCCGTATACATACGTACAAAATTTGATTCTTAAAAATCATGTACAAAATAAAATTTTTTAAAAGTACCATTTAATTCTTTAATTCCATACAATTTTTTTAGTTGTCTGATACGCATTTGTTTATAAAAAGTATCAAAACGAAACATCAAGTAAATATTAAAACTTATCAAACCAACTCATATCAAACCAAACAAAGGAAAAATGTTCAAATATATTTTAAAATAGTACAATGCTAAATAACTTAAAATGCATAAAGATAATCTTAATCCCAACTTTAATTTAGAATATATGTATATTTTGTTATTACAACTCAGGTTCAAACCATAACTTATAAAAGACCAGTAAATTATTTAAATCAAAATCTTTCTTTTAGTGGTGTCCGATACAAATTTGTTAATAAAATAATAATAAATAGAACATCAAATAATTATTAAAATATATCAATAAAACTCATAGTAAACCGAACAAACGAAAAAGTCCAATGCAAAATAACTTCAATCTTTCCCTTTTCCTTTCCCTCTCAAATGATTCTCGTTCCATCTTCTCCCTTTCCCACTCTCTTTCTTGTTCCATCTTCTTTCTTTCCCTCTCCTTATCTCGTTCCATCTTCTCCCTTTCCCTTTCCCTTTCCCTTTCGTGTTCCTTTTGTTTCTCCTACCTATCCCTTTCCTTTGCTCGATTGCGATCTCCTTCATGATCTAGCTCAACCTCTTTATTGTTTTCTTTAGATCTTTCTCTTTCCTTCTCCTTATCCCTCTCTTTCCTTTTTCTTTCCTTGAGCATCTCCTGCAATTCCTTGACATCCTTCGAAATCAGATCAAACAATTGAAAGAACGAGAGTTCCTCTTCCATATCCACTTTGCTCTGAAAACTTCCATATCCACTTCGCTCTGAAAAGTAAAACGAAAAAGAACATAACTCAATCTAAACCACACTAAAACACAAAGTGATCCAAAAAAAGATTTGGCAAAACTCTAACATTAGTCAAATTGGCTTCCATCTCCATGTATTGGAGACCTTTCTGAACAAATTTGATAAGAGCACCAGGTGGAACCATATTTCCATCAATGTTTGATTTGTTTTTTTTTTCGCCTTCAATGTTTGATTTGTTTATCCCTGCTTCATATCCTAGAGTGAATGCAGCGTGTGTGAAACCTGAAAAAACACCAAAATAGCTCTCTTCATAAGAAAACCGTGACAAAGTAGAAACCTAAGCATTATAAACAAGAAGATCTGAATTTTACTGAGCCAAATAAACTAATCATTGAAACCCTAACGATAAATTCATGAAAATCTCTATTCAATTTCGAAGAACTAGATGAAAAATTTGCAATTCAAAACATAGTGCAGAAGCCAAAACTCTAACAACAGAACAAATACAAAAAATAGTGAGAGCAAAGATATATATATATATATATATATATGGAACCCAGTTCTTGTTATCGATTTTGCTTAGGTAAGTGTTCTTCGCAGCGTTTCAACAGCTGAAATACTTCCAAACCGAATTTTCTTAACTTTGATGCTAATGATTCAATTCAAAAGTTCAATTTGACAGAAAAACATATTAGATGTAGAATTCAAAATAAACTTTTTTTAAAACGTAGTGATGTAAACAATAGGAAAAGATAGACACAAAAGGTAATTGTTTAATATAATGGCAATTTATGTGTATAGCAATTTTTTGGTTACAGTACAGTTTAGAAAAAAATTGTGATCATAAACTAAAATTCAATATAATAGAACAAGATATAAATAAAAAGACTTACGTATTCATCCGTAAGGACGTATTCAAACTTGACACTATATGTGTAAGATTGTTTCCAAACGCTTAAAACTCTTGCATTAATCGTAAAATCATAGTGAGGCACAATAAGTTCAGCAATATTAACTTGAACCAATGGTGATATGTGTTTTCTTCCTATAAAAATGGAGATTAAGTTTTTGGTTATATTTATAACCATATTTATACATTAAAACAATCTTGTTAGTCAAGGAAAATTGAATTTTAGGTTCCTTAATTATTTCCATATTTATTTACAAAAATTCTTTTGAATACTCATTTTAGTTTTATATTTCCATAATTAAAGAATTCGAATAAAAATAAATCAATTTTGTTACCTAAATAATTAAAATTTCGTAATCCCACATAAGTTGTAGCAAAAAATAAATATCATTATTAATTATGGTTTCTAAATTAATCAACCGAAATTTTAGTACATTCTCATTGTAGTTTTATATTTCTATAACTAAATAATTCGAATAAAAATCAATCAATTATGTTACCTAAATAATTCAAATTTCTAAATCCCACATCAATTGCTAGAAAGTAAATGTCATTATTAATTATGGTTTCAATTTTTCTTAACCGAAATTTTAGTACATTAAAAAATAAATTATATTTCCATAATTAAAGAATTCGAACAAAAATTAATCAGTTTTGTAATCTAAATAATTCAATTTTCGTAATCTAACATTAGTTGCTCAAAAAAATAAATGTCATTTTTTTGGCTCGCAAAAAATAAATAAAAAAATCACTAAAATTTAAAACTCATCAACCAATCAAATTATTACATTTAATTCTTCAAGTTACCTATGAGCGGCACGTGGACAAAAACAACTTAAGTCACTTCTCTTTTAATATATAGTAGAACTATTGTAAGCAAAAACAATGCTTTAACTTAATTAAATATTGAATATTCTAACAAAAAGAAAAAAGGAAACAAAATAAGAACATAAATATTTTTTGCTTTTGTATAAATACTTTAATATGTATAAGGAAATATGTTTTTCATTAGGAGTATACATTTTAATTGAAGAAGGTATATGATTGTGAAGGAATATTACTTGGAAACAATATCAAAGCAAAAACCAATTACTAAGAAAGAAAATGAAGCTACTTGATGGTAAGATTGTCTACGATCTTTTGAAAAAAAACATGTTAAAAATGTATAAAAAACATTTCATCGCTCTCTGTAAACCAAAAAAAGAACTATAAAACACATTGATAGAGAATATTGTAAACTTTTGTATTGCATAATATACTAAGATAATATACTTGAAATACTATAAGTACACTAAAAGAAGAGAATATATAAATTCTACATTTTAAAAACTTATGATTAAATATGAAGAAACTAAAATTTCATCATAATGTGTGTATGCATCTTACTTATATATACTACAAATAATAAGTGTACTATAAAATTATATTTTGTTAAACTTGCAAGAGTTCAATAAAATCCACCTTCATTTTTATATATTGAGAGTTGCAAATAATTGAACCGCTATCATGAGAATAAGATGAAGACACTGAATAAATATTGATTTGGTTGCACAAGATTTTACCAAAATATATAGAAATAATATGCGCATAGCGCAGATCCAAAATCTAATGTATTCTAAACAAAAGACGTATAATAGTTAAAATAAGAACACATAGATTCGATACTTTTTAGTTTTTCAACCTATAATTAGAATTTAAACACTCATGATGCATACAATCATGGAATTTATAAGATTTAAGTTTTAACTAGGATTTAACTCGCGCAATGCGGAGAGTCATATTTTATTAATAGTTTGTAATATGTTAATTTTTTTGAAAATCTTTAAAATTATTACATAACTTTAATCTGTAAATTTATAGTTAATAGTTAAAAAAAAATATTTTTGGTGTTGGCTAAAGTGTTTGATCTGAGGTATACATTCTTTTCATATTAATATTCGTTCAATATATCTGTCGTAATATCATATTTTTTATTTTAAAATAAATTTTAATTACAAATATGTAAGATAAACAATTATTTAATTATATATTATAATTATAATAGTATTTTTAGCTTTTTTTAGTTTTTTACTTTTAATATTTTCTAAAATCAAGAGTTTTTTTTATTAGATAACTAATTTATCCTATATTATTACAAAAGGATATTGTTTATTTCGAAATTTATTTTTTATTTTCAATTATTTTAAAATTAATCACTGTGAAAAATGATTGGTTTAATTATTTTTAAATAAATATAATCATCTTGATTATTTGAAAAAGAGATATCAAGATAATCTAAGATAAGATTTTTGCAAACATGATTTAATTCAACTTCAATATCTGATACCATAAAATAATCATTAAATGCTTGGGATGTGAATTCAACAATGCTACCTAATCTAACCTTTTTAATTTGATAATCAGATAACTGAGCTCTTAGTTTGATTATTTGAGTTAGAAATCTTGCGAATGTCATGTTACAAGATGAGTTGAGCAAACATGTGACCATATATTGGACGCATCAATTAACACCATAAAATAGAAGAATGGTATACATTGTGGATGAATTGGTCCACAAATATCACCCTAGATTTGTTCCAAGAATTTTGGTGATTCTTTATCAATTTTGGTAGGCGATTGCCTTACTATTAGCTTCCCAAGGGCACATGCTGCACACATCATTTTATTATCCTGATATATATCTTGGGTTTTCATTGAATGATCTTGTAAACTTTCGATGATTTTTCGCATCATCATAATGTATGGGTGACCGAGACGATCATACTATAATATAATATCTTTTGGGTTTCTTTTGATCATGAGATGCGATTCTATTGCATCAATATAAATATGATGTAATCCAGAAGGAAGTTCTAGAAATTTTTCCAGTATAAGTCTTTTGCCTTATTTTTCAAAAGTTATATATATATATATATATATATATATATATATATATACACTTCTTTTCGTTCTAAGTCGCAAATTGAGTGTCATTTCCTTTAAGATATATATATTTTAAAAAAAAATCTTTTAGAATTTGGAGAATATAAGAAATTTTATGGAAAACTTTGTTCCATTAGGCAACATAATGTCTGATTTGCCAATTCCTTCGATCAGGTCTGTATGAATATTGTGTTGACAATCATTTTTTTCGATTTTAAGTGTGAGAAAAATCTCTTATCTTTCAGTATAGTGTGTGTTGTACCACTATCTCGTATGCAAATTTCTTCTCCAATTTGCTTGATTGTTGTTCCATTTGCATTCTTATTCATTTCTGTAATACATAACTAATATTAAAGAAAATAAAGAAGACTCCATATTATAGTTATACATTGTAAGCACACAATACTTCTATATTAATTATAAGCACACAATAATTATACATTTATTAAAAAACATATTGTTAAAACTTTATGGCATAGTGGACATTATTAAACTCAATTATCTCCATGAGTAGTGTCATCAAAATCGTCCGTGAAGTCTGAGGACTCAAGGTATGATGTTGTACCCTCAAAGTGTTCATTAAGATTCACTTCCTTTTCTTTAGCTTTTATGGCCTCTTGGTACAACTTGCATAGGGGCGGAGGGGTTCGACACGTTCAGAACCAATGTCCCTTTGATCCACATCGGTAACAGAGTTCTCACTTTTATGAGCATGATTCTCTTGGGATTCTTTTTCTTTCATACGATCAAATTAATTCCATGTATTTGATCCTCTGTCTCTTGGGTTATAACCCCTTCCATTGTCGCGATTAAAACCACGGCCACGGCAACGACCGCGACCACGACACGACCACGATTATCATAGGATTGATTTTGTTTCCCTGAATTCTTTACATCTGTAGCATTTACCTCAAGTAATGCTTTGGCTCCCGTGAGTCGGGTATTGTGGTTTTTTATAAGGATTTCATTATTTCTCCGCTATCTTGAGTGCCACAATAAGTTCTGAAAACCTTGTGTATCCACGGTTTCTATATTGTTCTTGGAGAACATAATGATTCTTGTGGAACACGAGGTAAATTTTTTTAAGCATTTATGCTTCCGTCACGGCCTTACCGCAATATTGTAATTGCGCTGCTATCCTTAAAATAGCGAAATTATATGTTTCCACCTATTCAAAATCTTGAAATCGCATATTTGACCACTCAGCGAGTTCATGGGGAAGAGTTATTTTCTTTTGGTTATCAAATTTCTCTATTAGATTTTTCCAAAGATCTAGAGGATCTTTTATTCTCGCATAATCATGCGTAAGATTTTCATCTAGATGCTTTCTCAAAAATATCACAACTTTAGGTTTTTCATGAGAAGCAGAATTCATTTCCTTCTTTTATTGTGTCGAGTATTTTTCTGAATTTAGATGAAACTCCATATTGGTGATCCATGCGGTGTAATTTGCACCAATTTCTTCGAGAGCTAGAAACATAAGTTTCTCAATTTTTGCCATTTGATATCGCTTTCCTATAAATAAAATAAAAAGATGTTTTTTACAATATTATTAATTTAAAAAGAACCATTTACACTAATAATTAATGCGACGATAAAAAGATAAAGAGCACATATAATTAAAGAAACATTCATCCTAAATTTGTGGGGATTAAAATCTCCAGCGAATAAACCGTAAATACAAGAAAGGATAACTCCAAATATAAAAATTAATAAAATACGAAACATGATTAAATTGAAAATGCAAAAGGAAATTTCTTTAAATGTATTGAGAGAAGATGAGATTTTTGTGTGAAATGAATGAGTGAAATATGAATATATTTATAGATTGAAAAATACTATTCATTAGCCGTTAAAATAGTCATTGGATTTTTAAAAAAATTAATTTTTTTATTTATGACCGTTAGGAGAATTATGTTAACCGAAAATTAAACTGAAAATTTGAAAAAAATCTTTTTAATATGTTAAATTTTCATATCCAAAAATTTATATATATGCAAAATAATAATAATAATACGCATATAACATAAGCAATTAAATAATATAACAAACAATCAAATATACACATATGAAAGGGGGTAAGTAAATAATAAGACAAGAATATGGATAAATAAATAAAGATTGCGTATAAAATTTAAGGCGGTAAAACCGTTCCGGTAACGAACGATAAATCGTCGCTACAAAATATGAAATGCATAAAAATTAAAGCGGCAAAGCCGACCGGCAACGAACGATAAATCGTCGTTACAATATATATAAATAGAGGTAAAGTTTTTTTTACTATTGTAGTAGTATCTATATTTAGATATATATTCAGCCGTATCACAGAGTGATCGTGCTAATAACGTGTTATAATATTACTATAATTTTATCGTATAGATAAATATAAATAATGATTGAAAATTTATACCCGTAATTTGTAGGATACTGAAAAAATGGAACGGAGTAGAAGAGAGAATAAAGAGAGATTATAGATGTTATTGATTTCAAAAGTTATGTTATACAATGAACACCATCTCTATATATATAGATAAAAGCTTAATGTGCAAATAGTGACAAAGGAACCCACATAAATAAATTATACAAAAAAACGGTAAACGGTGCAACTTTCTTTTACTTTTGTAACATATCTTTATTAATACTTATTGTGTATGACTCTTTGTTATTCTTAAAACTATGATCGTTGAACCTGTTATTTGGGTTTCATACATGTCATAAAATATCATTTCTATTCAATGAAGAAATTTTCTTACAGATATATATATACATATATATATATATATATATACACACAGATATACACACTTTATCATAACACCTTTTGATTTTAAGGGTGAGACACATATTTCAATATTTTATGTAAGTAAATGTTTAAGTATTTGGAGGAAGTATCTTTAATCAAATGGTTAAAAGTTTACGTGTGCGACCATTATCATCGGAGTTCGGCTCAACTAAATCGCGTTACCTCGAGTAATAGAATTATTTCCCTATGGATAAGATCTTATTGATCCAACCCATGACAAATAATTATGTAGTATTATTTCGTTATTTTAATAATTTTTTTCTAAATATGTTATATTAACTTTTTTTGTTATTTAGGTCGTTAATATATTTTTAGAGTTTTTGACGAAAGAATAGTTTTAGAGAAATTTCTAATATGACTACATAGTACATAAATATATGGTATTTTTAGGGCAGTCTCGTTTTCCTACTACATAAAGCAAGTATTAAAGTCATGTTGTTATTATTTTGTGATTAATAAACAAGGATAACAAGAGATTAGGTTCTATAACTCTTTTTCAATGTAAGCGTATTGTCTTTGTGTGATGATGATTTGATGTCGAGTCTAGGGTTTGTCTTCTCTTATTTATAGTTGAATGTCAAATCAGTTAATTTGGATTTAGGAGATATTCACAGAGAATAAGAAAAATTTTTTATCTTAATTAGTCGATTCCTTTTCGTAGAGTCGGTTTATTCTGCTTCTAAAGTATTTTTTTCTGAGAGCAGCGTTTCACCCTAGTTGTAGAAAAATTGTTTCCTCTTGTCTCAAGCAAGGATCTAGGCAGTGCATCACTATGACTTGGAAAGCAAGGATTTAGAAGTTTGGGTCAAAGATTTTTTTTGATGTCCAATAGTTTGTCCCTTAACTCCTGAGCTCATGTGATGAGATTGGAAGTTAACTTGTCGATCCTTACATAGTTGTTCCATGCCTCGTCGATAGATAGATAATCCAGGTTTTTTATGCAGCTCTTGGCAAATACTTGCTGTTAGTTTTGTCGTCGATGTTGTTGCTTTGGTGTTATTTATGATGTTGGTTTTTTAAATTTTTGGTTAGGTCTTAAATATGTTCAATCAGTATTTTTGATTTTTTAATATTTTTTAAAATATTTTTTAATATTTTTTAATATTTTTCTAATCTTAGTTATATCTTAAAATGTAGATTACATTTTCATATTTTAAAACTTTTTTCATTTATTTTGGAAATTTTAATTTTTCAATATTTCTAGCTATTTTTGTAATGTTAGTCAATTTTCGAATTTATTATATAAATTATTACAAAATTAAATTGATTAAAATATTATTATTTAACTGTCATGTCATCTAACACATTGATTAATTTGATTTAAATCAAGTTAAGGTAAAATTGGACAGCCAAGTATGGAGTTTATATTTAAGGGAGACTTACAAAAATACACCTTTGTATTGTCTGTTTTTCA
>OVAN01006273.1:0-21628 GCA_900406275.1 Anastatica hierochuntica
ATTTAAAACTTGAAATTGAGTTAATCACTAGCGAAATCTAACCCTCATCAATCCTCCAGTACCGCTTGGTCGTTGATCTAATCTATCAAATAACCCTTTAACTAATGTCGTTAGGGGATATGAATCCCTCATTGTCCACGGCATATGATGCGGTTCGGGCGTCCTCCTCTGATGCCTGGACTCAGACACATCTCGCCTTTCTACATAACTCGATCATGGTCTGGGCATACTTGATAGTAAGTCCTTACCTTTTGGATCATGATATCACTCTTCCTGCTCATAATGCATCTGTGAATATACCAGATTCCTTCTGGTTGACTCGTGCTCACGCTCTACTCCCTGATTTTAGTACAAAGCTATCCATGAGTAACCTGATACTTCATGACTTGAGTATCTCGAAGGGATTACCATTGGTTCCTCACTCCTTGTTCGTCTTGGAAACATTCTGCATCATAATTTCAAGGTAAATCCTAACCCCACTTCAATGAAAGAAGAAGCGTGCTGGTTTTCTAATCTGCTCTTTGCGACACCTTTAACTCGATAAAACATTTAAAAACTGAGTCTCATGTGAACATGCAGAACCATGCTCTGATACCACCTTTGTTGTAACACCCCCGAACAAGATTAGGTCAAAGTCAATTCAATTGGCTGCACAACAATCAAACAAGAACATGCACAACCAACTAAGTAACTCTCACCCACGTCTCGTTCAAAGATGTTACAACTACATATCCAGAACATTTAATCCGAGGTTCTCGGAACACATCTGAGTTCCCTAGATTAAAGTATGAATATGTGTATCCTAACAGAATCAAGCTAAGGCTTTGCAATCCTCATCTGAATCTATTAGTTGGTTCGTCCAGGACAAGGACTAGTATCATATAAAACTCACGATTTTTTTATAAAACATACTTTTTATATATCATTAGGTTCAAACCATATTCAACACATATAAGCTCGGCCGATATTGTAAAAAATACTACTTATTACAAACATACTTTGTCTTTGCAAAAGACAGCAAGTCTACACCAGCAGCTATTGCTTCTTCAAGACCCGCTTACTATCCCACTAGGGTTACCTGCAAAACGAAGAGTCTAATGAGCAACTATTATGCTCAGTGAGTTCAGTTACATATTACCCCCATTCCCACAAGCAACGAACTTATTCACGCTTATAGAAATTCAAACATATCAAGAATTAAAATCACAATCATCCACTCGTTGTGAGTGGTTGATCCCAGTGGATCATCGAGGCTTGCCCATTGCAATTGGTAAATCCACCTATCACAATCCACGATCCAATCCACATCCCTTCTTGCGCCCATTGACTCTAGACACAAAGTCTAAAAGTCCTTACCGAGTGATCCGAGCACTTACCGAGTTTCAGAGTGGTTGGGAAAAAATTATTTGAAAAGATTTGCTCGAGGAAAGCTATTCGGAAATCAACGTTTGGGTGATTCGAGCACTTACTGAGTGGTTGACTCCTTATCGGAAACTCACGGACTGATCTCGCCAAGTTCTTCCACGGCACTTCCCTAAATACGCATAATTCGATTACTATAAACCGATCCAGTCTGTAACTAAGGGTAACCGAACATCACGACAGTGAAAAACCCTTACCGGATACTTGACGATAACTCGGTAGTTCCCGAACGTGACTTAGCAACTTTGCGAACACGTTTTCCCCAAGGCTTTGGTCGGTATCGTGCTATCCTGAGCATCCGAACAATAAACAACATTCGGATTCACAATCAGTATGGTCGGATAAACGGTCGATAACTAAAGTGCACGAGAAAACATGATTTGGGATTGATCGTCTTACCGGGAAGATGTTCCGATCGTAGTGCACGGTGATCCTCGATAGTAACTTTCTTTGGCACGAGAAAGTTTCTCCAACCCACTCTGGTGCACGAGAGTTTCTCCCACAAACTCAATTGGTTGTGTGCTCTGCCTGCTTATATAGGCACCATGGCACAAGAGGCTGAGTCACCAAGTGTACACCGAGATATCTTCTCCTGGTGACACGTGGCGAGCTGCCTGGCATCCTCGCCAGACAAGCAAAGCACACAGCTAACGTGCATCTTAAAGAAACAAGCAGCTGCGTCACCTATTCGGTCGTGCCTTACAGTGCCCGATCGGATCCGATCGTGTCAAGACGATCCTTACGCAGATCCGAACGTGCCAAATACACAGCAGGCAATCGGGAAGCATATTTCTTCGAGAAAAATTCAATTTTCTTCGGGGAATATTCTTACTATTTATTCTTAAGATCATTTTACCTTCATTGGCCTAAGAATAAGTTCCCCGACTAATTTCCTGATCGTCTAGGACGTTTTAAGTCGAACCGTCGGCATTTTCAATCCACTAAATTCCTTGAGGAATCTTCCTGTGCCGCTACTTCTTCATGATTCCAACTTTAAATTTTTGGCTTCTCTTATGTGGATCAACTAGCTTTTTTATTTTTAAACAGGGTTATTACAACGACGCTCCTTGCAGCCGGTCCAACAACTCATCGATTCGTGAAAGCGAATATTTGTTGTTTATTGTCACCTTGTTGAGTCCTCTGTAGTCCATACACAGTCTGAAGCTTCCGTCCTCTTTCTTTACGAACAGAATAAACGCTCTTCATGGCGATCTACTCGGCTGAATGAAGCCTTTGTCAGTTAGGCCCTCTAACTACTTCTTTAGCTGAACCATTTCTGTTGGTGCCAGGCAATATGGAGCTTGAGACACAGGTGTCGTCCCTGGCTCTAGCTCGATGGGGAAGGCGTCTTCCCGGGTTGGCGGCGGACCTCGTAATGGTTTGAATACGTCCTAAGATTCTGCCACCATAAGTATATCCCTGATCTCCGGCCCTTCTGCTTCCTTAACCATGGTGATGGTAGCTAAGAAAGCCTCACTACCTCTCTCTATCAGCTCCTTTGTGTGCAACATGGATATGTTTGGTATTTCGATAGTTGTCCTAATACCTTGAAAGATGACCTCTCTTCTTTCTCTAGGGATTAAAATTATTGCCTTACGTTAGTCCAGGATTGCTTCATAATGGTCGAGCCAATCCATTCCTAGGATCATGTTGTAGCGTCCTATCTCCATCTCTACTAGGTTGGCTTCAAACTCCACTCCTACAAGTATGACTGGTACGTCTGAGTAGATCCATGTAGCACCAAGTTTTTCCTTGCCTACCGTTTCTACCCTCCCGTTCCGTGGAATGAACTGACCTTTAAAGGTCCAACACTTTGCCATCTGCGGACTAAATAACTATTTGTGGCTCTGGAATCGATCAAAGTGTAAGCTGCCCTACCCCCAACCAAAATCTATCCTACAAGGTTTCACGACCTCTAAGTGTTCTAACTCATTCACAAACTTAAACACTAATACACAAGCACACAACACTGAAAAAGAAAACGTGGGGTGGAGAACTTATCAACAATCGGTTCGACTCCCTTATAGCTTGTGGCTCCTAAAGCGTGTGGCTTTACTGCTTGGCGCTTAACAGGCGGCGCACGAAAGGGCTGGAGCGGTACTGGCGCTAGAATCTTGGCTGGCTTGCGGCAGTCCCTAGCATAATGCCCATGTTGTCCACATTTGAAGCAAATCATCATTGTCGTAGCTGGCTCTGTTGACATCCCTTTCCGACAGTCTTTCATCATGTATTCGGTTCCTCCACACCGATAACACCTAGGAGACATACCACTATGGAATAGCAAGCACTTCTGGCAGAATTTGCTCAGGCTAGTCTTGTCATGTCCTCTCTTCTGACCTTCTTGTGCGTTCCCATACATTGGTTGAGTCTCCTTGGCTAGCCTCTTCTCATCAGCTAAGCATGTCTCCTGCTCAGCAGCCTTCTCCACCAACTCGTCCAAGTACTGGTAGTCCTTTATTTTACAGCGGTTCTTGAGCTCAATCTTTAATCCATTCATAAACCTCTGGATGAGCTCTTCCTCGTCGAGGTACCGTCCTGAGAATCTCCTGAGTCTGTTAAACTCCTCCTCATAGGCCCTGACTGTCTTTTCGTTCTGACGTAGATCTAGTAAGGCATTCTCCATCTTATCCATGGCCTCTCAGGGAAAGTACTTCCTCGTGAAGAGGTTCCTAAAATCTTCCCATGTCAGCACATGGTGGTCTCGATTCTTGGCTACAACTCCATCCCACCACACCAGCACCTCATTCTTCATGTACTATGTGGCTAGCTCTCTCAGATACTCCACCGGCCACCTCAGATGATCGATATTGTGCTCCAACTTCCTTCTCCAGTTGTCAGCAGCAGTGTGATTTTGCTTCCCGTCACACATTTTTGTCCCCATACCCATCATCTGCCTGATCATGTCCGAGTATGTTAGCCCTTGATGAAACTGAGGCGGTGGCGGTGGCGGTGGCGGTGGCGGATATGGTACGGGCGGAACCACTTATGGTGCATCCTGTTGCACTCCGGCACCCTGGGGAACCTCGTCAGTTGCGGGTCCTCCACCAACTTGGTCCCCGTATCTAGCTTAGTACCTCATAAACTCAGCTCCCATGGCGGCATTGGCAGCTTCCTACTATGCCTGATGTGCAGTAAACTAGGCGGCTTCCTAGGCTGCCTGCGGAGCAGCGGCATGATGTGCAGCTCCTCCTACGGCCTACTGAGCCACGGCGGCCTGACTGTCCACTTCCTGGGAAATGTGGATGCTCTTACCTATACTTTCTTGTGTTTCAGCAGCAATGGCAGTTCTGAATTGAGACTGGTGTTCCGTCTGGGAGCAACTGGACGTCGGTTAGTGGGGTTCCTCCTTGGCGCCATCTGAAAGAAAACAAGCTGGTTAGGGTCACTCTGAAACCGGAAATGCAATAACGTATAAGGAACGACTCAGGTGGCATGGGGTTCTTTTTATTTTCTTAAAATTTCCCAACCCCAAAACACTTTAAAACAATGAAAAGCATTTGAAAACCGATTTAAGAAAACTTTCTACTTAACTGCCTCCCAGGGTCGGAACCGGTCTGACAAAATCCTTGGCTCTGATACCAAATTTGTAACATCAGTCTCTCACTTCAGGGACATAACATGCTACGACTCTAACTTAGAGTTCACGCAACAACGGATAAAGTCCCAATGATCAACTTTATTAAACCTAAACAACTCAAATCCATAATCGATCTCAAACAACTCAACAACCAAAACCAAAACATCAACTAAAATGTTTGAAGGAGAGAATCAGTGTAAAATATTAAAATAAATAAAAACCATGTTGATCCCAAATAACACTATAGCCAATCCTGGTCTCCAGCTACTCGTCCTGCTCACCTTAAAGGAAGACAAAAGGGAAGGGGAAAAGAGGGGTGAGTGAAAGGGGAATCACTCAGTGAGGTGGTGGACTGCTAACAGCGCGACTCGAAAGCCTTGCTTATCCAAACACCCAAAATAGATTAGAACTAAACACACAATCATGACACCTAATGTACCTATAGAATCAAACAAGTTCCTAGATGCACTTCAAATGCACCACTCCAGGGTTTTCCCATACGGGACTTCCTCATCGTGCCTTTTCAGGACTTACACCGGCTTGTCTGCCCCTCATACGATGCCCCGATCTACACGAGCGCACCGTACCTCAAGCACAAACAACACAGAGAACCAATACCCCGATCTACACGAGCATATTGTCTCTTCTTGCAATAACAATTTTAATAATCCTTGATCTAACAATCAACAATAGAATAAAAGTAATAATCATCAATCAAGACACCAATTAGGACCAAACGACGCGAGAAGCCCTAAACTATTGATAGATGAGTGTCAAATTAAGCGAAGTAGAGGATCACGCAATAGCTCCTCACGTTGGCCTTAAAATCAATAGATCTAGGTTACTGGAAGGCAGATCCGGTCTCCGGGAAAGCATATTTGAATCCTGAAGAAGTTTAGGGTTCAAATTTAGAGAAATAAACAAATCTTGGCCAGGAATCCTAATCAAACAAGAGCACGAAAGGAGACACGGTCTTTACCTCAAAGATCTAAGCTACTGAAAAAGAAAACGATGAGAAGCTGAGGATTCACAAATATGGAGTGATGGACAGATCTGGCGGTGGCTTCTACTCCGTGCAGGTACCTACGATGGCGATGGCTGGTTGGTGTGCAGTGGCGACTGGTTGGCGTGGGGTGGCGGTTGGTTGGCGTGCGGCTGGTCGACGGTGCAGAGCTTCGTTGTTATTTTATGATGCCCTAATTATGTATCCCTATGAGTTCTTTTATTGGCAAAAGAAGGAGGCACCTCCTTAAAACCTCATGGGACTAGGGTTTTCTGTGGACTTTCGCTAAAACTTTAGGCTTTAGGGCTCGGAATGTTCTAAAAGTAAGACCTATTAAGCAGTTAAAGCCTTTGGAGCCCAAGAGGCGAGCAAGAGGAATCGGCTGAGCAAATACTGAGTCTTCTCGCAAGCTGGAGGCAGTTACGAAATTGCAAGGAGAAGATATCAGAGGTGGTTAAGCTAAAGAGGGAATAAGAGGTCTATATAAAGAAGGACATGCTTAAAGAAAGGAGGATCTTTTTGGAGGAGAATGATCAAGCGATAAGAAGTCCTTTAAGTTTTACCTAAAATAAATTTTTATTCTTTCTAGAAGATTAATCAAAGCATTTCAAAATTATTCATTTCTTATTCAAACACGGGATCTATCCCACGAGTCCTTTCCTCATCCAAAACTTTGAACAAATATCAAGTGTGAGATTTAGTGCTCACATTTTGGCGCCATTTGTGGGGAAGAGACAATCGAATCCCTTACTCCGTAACAAGAGATGGACCCAATCAACCGAGATCTGAATTAGCCTGAGATCACCTCTTTGACGTCGAGCCCCAGTTCACGAATAAACTAAGGCTCTAATGTCCCGATTACCAATCCACGTCTATCTAATACCTGAAATGGGTCCCAGTCATCGGGAGGGACTCAATTCGATCCAGTAAACACAATAACAACCTCTCAAAGGCTCTCTGGCGACTTCATCCCGAGTCGAAACCTGATTCGTAGCTTGTGCTAGAGGCAAAGATCCGGCAGAAGCTCGTTGTTCGGATTCACCAAGTCTTAAAACCTGAGCGACTGGTAAATGGAACCCAAGACCATGAGCGCTTGGTTCACCAGTTGGCATCTTGGCTGCAACAATATGACCAACGAATTGGGGAGGTAACGAGATCTCTGGCCCACTCATCACACCCTCAATGACATATAGGCCCCAAAGTTACCTTTAGCGACCCTGTGGTCGACCCCTCTTTTCCTCGAGGTCGCCTGGAGTTCTCCCCTAATATTACGATACCTAGAGGTCAGGGACAGTCCTTTTGAACCCCTGATTTGGAAACAGTCCCTGCATTCGCCCCTCCAGCTACCACAACTATGGGGACCAACATTGTTAGTACTAGTCTGATGCCTGCCCAGGTGCCACATCAGACACCTGAGCAAAATCACAGTCTACCTACAGCGCCACCTATTTTCAGGCTTGGAGGAAATACCTCGATCCTGCCTGGTGGCCAAACCTCGACCTCAAAACACCAGGTCATAACTGATCCTTCGATCTTATAGCTCAGGTCTACCCAGATGGAACAACAACTTACCCGAACCTTCCAGCAAACCGTCTTCTCTCGGGAGCTCAGTAGCTTAACTCAAGTACCCGAGAGAGAATCAACTCTTTGGTTACCCGGACATGAAGCGATCCAAAGGTACATGGAAAGAACTCATGCAACACTCCAAAAACTGAATGCTCAAGTCCATAAGGCCACGGGCTTAGCTCCTGAAATTGAGAGTATAATCGAAGAAACCCGAGGAACGGCGTTCACATATTGGATCATAAATTCTTACATATGGGATACACGGAATATTCGAATTCCTGAATACGACGGAACTTCGGACTCTAAAGCTCACTTGAGAGCCTTTGGGCTAGCTATTATCATAGCTCATTTCACTTGCAAGGAGTGTAAAGTCGAATATTGTCGAACCTTTGCCGAGAACCTGACAGGGGCAGCCTTCGAATGGTACTCAAGTCTTGAACCAAACTCGATCGACGGCTTTGACCAGCTATGCAACGCTTTTATAAAGCAGTACTCGACTCATATAAAAAAAATAGGCTTATGAGGAAAACCTCTGGAAAATTAGGCAAGGAGTTGGGGACACGCTCAGGGTTTATATAGATAAATTCAGGGCGGTAAGGACAAAGCTCTAGAATCTTAATGATCAGGTAGCCATCGAAGTCTTGCGAAGAGATCTCTGGTACCGATTAGAGTTCTGGTCCGTACTGACCATTAACCCTCCTCCGACGATCAACGATGCAATACATAGAGCATCCCAATTCATCATTTTAGAGTAGGTTACCACTGCCTTGGATAGAATCCATAAGAAGCCTCGGAACCCTCTGTAGACTGAATCTCACGATTCCAAGACTTTTACCAAAAATGGTGAGCATTCGTATGTTGTTGACCAAACACAACAAAAAGGTACCTCTGTTGGGTCAACAAACAAAGCCCGCTAGACTAAATCATACGACGAAAAACAAATTTTTCCTCTTTTCACCAAATGAAGGATAATTCAACAGAATAATTTTGCGAACTTAAACGTCAGCTAGCCGCAAAATTCGCCGCTGGAGAGCTAAAAGACGTGGAGCTCAAGAGACCAGCCCATTTCCAAAAGAGAACTCCGAGGGAGGTTACATCCCCGACGTGGAGCTCAAGAGACAAGCCCCTTTCTAAAAGAGAACTCCGAGGGAGGTTACATCCCCGAAACGGGGTCTCCTGAAATGAGACTGACTCTCCACCTCCAGATCCCAAGAAAATAGTCGATATGATCCTCGGGGAACTCTTGTTCATAATGAGATTATGAACCTATGCACCACCGCCTCTCCATAAAGGGATGGTAGTTACTCTGTTCGAGAGGGCTAAAAATTCATAGCCTTCTAGTACAAGGATAGATTACATCCTTAGATGATCCGACGTTTTCCAAGACTCCATCAACTCTATCAAACGTCACCTGCGCATGGCCAAATCAAGCACCCAGACGAAACCTTCTACCCACGAACCTAATATAAAAATTTCTTTCTGGAAAAGTGAGACATATGATCTCGACAAACCACATGATGACGCTCTTGTTGTCACACTTAATGTTGGGTGGTACGAGGTACCTAAGCTGATGGTTGAAATCGAAAGGTCTGTCGATCTCATTTTTTAAAACGCCCTAAATGGGATGAAAATTGATGACTATGAGATTATGAAAAAACCTAATCTCGTAGGTTTCTTTAGAGAAACCACTACCTCTCTCTAGGAACTATCAAACTGCGAGTCATCGCCAGCGGGGCCACGAAAATGATCAATTTCGTGGTAATAGATAATCCAGTCCCCTTACGTGCGATCTTGGGGAGACCCTGGATCCAGAAAATGAAGGCAGTGGCGCCTACTTACCAGCAATGCGTGAAATTCGCAACAATTGACGGAATAACTACAATTTGAGGTAGCCAAAGGGTTTCTAAAATCTACTACCTGGGAGGTTTCCAGATCTTTAAGGAATCTACCCAATAGCAATTACATATCCAAGAGGAACGTGTAGTGCAACAAAACATGTGAGGTCCTTAAAAGAACCTTACTGAGCAAGTGAGCATCAACGATTCTCACCCCGAATGGTGTGTAAGCATCGAGTCAGAGTTGCCCCTCGAAACAAAAAAGAAGCTCATAGATTACCTCATGATCAATGTCGGGACATTTTCATGGTCCATCGGTGAAACAAAAGGTATTGACCCATGCATAATAACTCATTAGCTTAACGTCGACCCCACATTTAAGTCGATCAATCAAAAGCGTCAGAAGCATGGCCACGAGAAAGCTCAAGTAGTCAACGACGAGATCGACCGACTAACGAAAGCAGATTCTATTCGGGAGGTTAATTACCCCGACTGGCTCACTAACCCAATTGTGGTAAAAAAGAAAAACGAAAAATGGAAGATTTGTATTGACTTTACTGACCTAAACAAGGTGTGTCCTAAAAACAGCTTTCCGCTACTTCATATTGATCATTTAGTAGAGGCCACGACAAGACACCATTTATTGTCCTTCATAGACGACTTCTCATGATAGAACCACATTATGATGGATCCTGAAGATCAAGAAAAAAACGCTTTTATAACCGAGCGCAGCACCTACTGCTTTAAAGTCATGCCTTTTGCCTTAAAAAATGTCGGAGCTACCTACCAAAGGCTTGTAAACAAGATGTTTGCCCGACAGCTCGAGAAAACCATCGAAGTCTACATAGACGATATGTTGGTGAAATCCTCAAGAGAGGAAGACCACATCGCCCACCTGAAAGAATGCTTCGATACCTTGAACAAGTACGACAGGAAGCTTAACCTCGCCAAGTGCACCTTCAGCGTGCCATCAGGAGAGTTTCTAGGCTACCTAGTAACCAAACGTGGTACCGAAGCCAATCGAAAATAGATAGCTACTCTCCTGGGGATTTCAGCTCCCAAGACATCTAGGAAGGTACAAAGATTGACCGCACAAATCGCAGCTTTAAAACGATTCATCTCCACGTGTACTGATACGTGCCTCCCGTTCTACAAACTCTTAAAGAATAATAAGAGATTCCTGTTGGATGAGAAATGCGAGGATGCTTTCAAGAAACTCAAAGCTTACCTATCTGAACCTCCGATACTGTCCAAGCCAGTTGAAGGAGAAACACTATATTTGTATGTTGTTGCATCCCTGTCAACAGTCAGCAACGTGTTAGTGTGAGAGGAAAAATGAGCAGAAACTTGTCTACTACACGAGCAAAAGTCTTATAGACGCCAAAACGAGGTACCCAGAGATGGAGCCAATCTGGCATCTTGCTAAATGGGCCATCGAGCTTAATGAATAGGATATAGAATATAAACCCCAAACCGCCGCTAAAGCTCAGGTCCTAGCCGTTCGTCATCGAGTTAGATGCCAATCACCTTGATACAAGCTCGATAACCCCGAAATGGAAACTCCACTTCGATTGAGCATACTCGAATCAAGGCTCCAGAATCCGCCCGAGGCTAACCTCCTTAGCTGGCAAAATAATCGAACAATCCTATAGATTATGCTTCAATGCTTCAAACAATGAGGCCGAATATGAAGCGCTAATCGCCGGTATGAAATTGGCTTTATGACTTGGGATCCGAGAGCTAAATGCTTTCAATGACTCCCAACTTGTAGCCAACTAGTTTCATGGCGAATACGAAACAAGGGACGAAAGAATGGGGGCATATCCAAAGGTCGTACAAAACCTCACTAAACAATTCGACATGTTCGAGTTAATGAGAATCCCACGAGGAGAAAACTCTTCTGCCAATGCGTTGGCAGTTTTAGCCTCAACTTTTAACCCCCTTGTAAAACGTATCATACCTGTCGAAGTTATACACAAACCAAGTATCGATATCGCCACCAAGGCTTCTATCAAAAAAGATTCAGAAGACAAGAAAGGTGACAGAAAACCCCAAGTAGTGGAAACCACGACTGTCCAAGACGAACATCTCATCAAATTTCATACCGCCTTTTGGTTCCCAAGAGCCAAAACCCGACATGTTAAAAGGAAAACGGTACCTCCCCAACCTCCGAATTCAGATGAATATGCAACAGGTATCCTTGAGAATAGAGGTCATTCAAACCCGATCCTCAAGACACCTCCAAGGAAACGATCAAGACTCACGAAGAGCCAAACAGCGATAATAAGCCAGAGCCTGTGGATGAAGCAACACAAGATCCACCAATACCTTTCCATAAAAAAGATACTGGATGGGCGGATTAGAGAGTACCAATTATACAATACATCCAGGAGGGTGTGCCCCCACCCTACAAGTGGGAGGCTCGAAAACTCAAAGCTTAAAGTGCGAGGTATTGCATAATTGACTCCAACATTTACAAACGAAGCGTGTTAGGACCATATCTAAAATGTGTTCACGTCCTTGATGCCCTTAAACTTATGGTGAAAGTACACAAAAAAGCTCATGTGGTAACCACTCTGGAGGTCGAGCCCTAGGCATCCAAATAAAAAGACCAGAATAATTCTGGTCAACCATAATCGATGACTGCAAAACATATTCCTCTCAATGTGAAAAGTGTCAAAGACACGCCTCGATCATTCGCCCACCGACTGAAAAACTATCCTCGATATCTTCGTCATACCCCTTTATGCGTTGGTCTATGGATATCGTAGGACCCTTAGTAGCTTCAAGTAAAGGACAACAGAAGTTATGTTTCCTGTTAGTCTTAACCGATTATTTCACCAAGTGGATAGAGGTCGATGCCCTCCAACAGGTGACAAAATTCTAAGTAAAGAGGTTTTTATGGTGAGATATCATATCTCGTCATGGAACTCCCTATGAAATTGTAACCGATAATGGATCGCAATTCATATCCGACAATTTCATAGCATTTTGTGAAACGTGGAACATACGCCTCACAACATCTACACCCCGATATCCTCAGGGAAATGGTCAAGCCGAAGCTGCTAATAAACCGATCTTAGCAAACCTTAAAAAACGTCTAGGTACCAAGAAGAAATCTTGGGCCGATAAACTACCTGAGGTCCTTTGGGCATGCAGTACCACCCCGAGAAGAGCTACCGAAGAAACGCCTTTCTCTTTGGCTTACGGGATGGAAGCCCTCGTTCCTGTCGAAGTCTCAGTCGTAAGCCTCCGATGAAGCTTATGTGCTTTAAACCCCGAGGTTAACGAAAAATTATTGCTAGATATCCTTGATCTAATTGAGGAACGACGAGACCATGCGCTAATATGCATTCAAGATTACTAGCAAGCAATAACTCGACATTACAACTCCAATGTGATACCATAGAAATTTGTAATTGGCGACCTCGTACTACGAAAAGTATTCGACAATACAATAGAGCGAGGCGCCGGGAAATTAGGTACCAATTGGGAGGGTCCTTATCAGATCATCCACGTGGTACGACCCGATGTCTACAAACTCGTAAAGGTAAGAACCGGAGTACTAGAAATATGATCACAGAATGTCGTGAATCTTAAGAAGTATTATCATTAAGTACACACCTAAAATTGAACTACGTTAGGCTTGATCCCTCGACGGGGTACGTAGGCAGCTTTTACAATTAGTTCAGCCCCCACCTTCCAAAAACTCTTCATATGTCATCCAGAAGACGCATGCTTCTAGAAGATCGTTCAAAAATTAAGAGGCTTCAACCACCAAGCAACTGAGAATAAAGCAACTTCATTTATTTCGGAAAGGCTCCGCAGTAACCCTTAGATATTTGTTCACTACAAAATTCACTTATAATTAACGAAAAAGTTGTCAGTATTTTCTTGTACCTTTCGTTTGCCAAAAATATAGAACCAACTATTATAGGTTCCCAGAAACCTGAACAACTAAAGGTTTAAAATCCTACTAACTATTTCAAGTTCGCAGAAACCTGGCACTTCGACTAAAGGTCTTAAAATCCTATCACATATCCCAGGTTCCCGGAAACCTGACACTTCAACTAAAAGTCTTATAATCCTATCATCTATTTAAAGTTCTAGGAAACTTGGTATTTCATCAAAGGTTTTGAAATCCTATCAAACGTCTCAGGTTCCGAGAAACCTAAAAAAATAAAGGTCTTAAAATCCTATCAAATACCTCAGGTTCCCAAAAACCCTAACAAAATAAGGTCTTTAAATCCTATCAAACATTTCAGGGTCTGAGCAAAGAAAATAAGGGTTAGAGTTCCTAGGAACATGAACAAAATAAAGATCTTAAAATCCTATCAAACATCCCAGGTTCCCATAAACCTGAACAAAATAAAGGTCTTAAAGATCATATCACGTCGTTTTAGGTTCCCAGAAACTCAAACCCAATAAGGGTTTTAGAGTCCTATCAGTTGTCTTGGGAAACCATAAACCTGAGCAAAGAAAAAATCCTTTCACTTAGTCTACATTCCCCGAAACTTGGCGCTGAGCCAACCATTTTCGAATCGTCACTGTTTGGAACCCTGGTATCCGAAAAAGCCTCCTAGTGCTCCAAAAGCTTTGTATCTCAATCTGATATCTACCCAAAGGCTGGAACAACCAGACTTCCTGAAGGAGCCTTCAAGGTTTGAAGGCTCGTAGAGCCCCTAAGGTTTCGAAATTTAACAAATTTCTCAGAGCAAAACCCAAAACACCCAAAGTAAAGACGATAATAAAAAGGTAATATTCCTGGGTAACCTTAACCTTATAAATAAGCCGTCAAGGCTGGCAGCTAAAAGCCATCATACGAAAAAATCAACTCTAGACAACCTATCACAAGCAATCACACTGGATAAAATATCAACCTTAGGTACCTACACTTGGGGGGGAGGGGGGGATGGGACCTTCGAAAGGAATGAGAAATGCCTTTTCTCATTCCCAATAGGCATAATACCTGAGCAGTGAGACCTAAAGCTTGCAAGTAACTGTATTTGAAATTAAGTTGAGAAAGTACTTAGTATTAAAAAAAAAATTGCAAGGTCTAGAACCGAAGCAGAGGTTTAAAGGCCTCCTCAGGCCACAAGTCTAAAGGGTTTGAAAGCCTTCCTAGGTTATCCAAAAGAGTCAAGGTTTAAAGGCCTCCTCAGGCCACAAGTATAAAGAGTTTAAAAGCCTCCCCAGGCTATCCAAAAGAGTCAAGGTTTAAAGGCCTCGTCAGGCAGTACGTCTAAAGGAAAATAACATAAAGTTCAATGTAACTGAAGCAGAACGATGATTGAATCGAAAGGAGATCATGCCACTTGGTCACCAATCGCCTGGTTGTTAGCCTTCTCAGACATAAATTCTTGAACACTCTCAGCATCCATCTGACCGATATTGGTCTCGTGCTCCTCAATCCCAACCTAATCAATAACATCAGAATACGAGGATGCGTTGATGTTCGAGGTCCCGGAGATTTGAGGGAGAGGGAGCTTGCAGGCGGTAAATTCTGAAACTAAAGATAGCTACTCCTGAACACTTGAGATTTCAAGGGAGCAAGGCAACCAACCTATTTTCTTCCTCCTGAACACTTGAGATTTCTTTGTAGATAAGGCTCGTGAGGAGTTCAATATTGGCTTGAATCTGTTGTGCATAGATCTATAACGAAATCTCTTCTTTCTTCTTCTGGAATTTCTCTTTGACTGTGGAGAGGACCTTCTCATAAGCTCTCTTCACCTATTTAATTCCACGTCTAACAGCTAGACAAGTTTCAGCAGCCTTATTGTCAATTAGCTCCTTGTTAGTAGTCATCAGGTCATGAACCTGAGCTCGACAGTCTTCTTGGCATTCTCTAAGGCGACAATTCTTCTACTCTTCACCTGAATATACAAACTTAAGTCAATCTTTTTCCAGCTTAAGTCTCCACATCGGACTTCAACCTATCCACCTGAATTTGAAGCCTCTGAGCTAGAGATTTGGACTCGTCAAGCTATTTCTTACTTTTCTGAAATGAATCCGTGACATCTTGGTGTTCTTTCATATCGAGAAAACCTCAAATCTGGTTCTCATAGCCAAAGAATAATTTGTTTAAAGCATTGGCTAGCTGCGTTTGAACAAATAACAAAGTTATGGATAACACAAGACAGTCAAAGATCTAAATACATGTGAACAAGAATTCTAAGAACATGAACCTGGCCGAAATGATAGGCAACGCCCAGGTACTCATATGTGTTGGATAAGCTGTTAATAGCCGGAAAAGCACATCCGACTTGCTTCATATTCCTCATCAATGTTGCCAAACCCCAAGCATCATCAAGGATGGCTCCTGGATTCGAGTAAGTAAAATTCCAAGACCCTTGGCTACCTCTTGAGGAGGCAGGCCTGAAGGTCCTCTAACTAGTTTCATAGCGGGACCTCTTGGATGTGGGATGCTAAGATTCATGACTACCTTTAGACAAAATGTGACTAAGTTCACGCTTACGAGAAATATCGTCAACAACAACAACCATTTTATTACCTTGGGTCTCAAACTCGTCACCCTCCGGCTCCTTAGTGGCCACCTTCTTTCCCAAGGACTTGGATGCCTCTCTAAGTGTCAAAACAAGGACAAATGCTATAGGGGATTTTGAAGAGTCATCATCAAGTACTTCCTTAATCGTATCCCTGAAGGAGCCAGCGAAAACTTTATCGCCAACGCTTCCACGCGATCGAGAACGCCCTGCTGGTTTATTCTGCCTAGCCACTAATCGAAAAGAAAGCTGAAGAGACATCTTTGAGATAGTCTTAGAGGTAATAGCTTATGTTGAAACTTCAATGGGGGCCTTATCGTCTGAAACTATTACCAAGATTGCATTGAAACTGAGTATTAATTTCAAAAAATTAATCAAAGGACTACAAGAGGGATATTCAACCTTTCAAATGGTCTACTAGAATCGGGGCAGTGAGCCTAACATTGAACTGACAAGGAAAAATAGCTTTGTTGATCCGAGCTGCTGGGAAAGCATACCAGTTGGTAGGTGCCTAGCTGAGTCTCTTGACCAAAGCTCTAACAAGCTTATAATCGACTTGAGGAGAGTCCATGGAACCTTAAAAGCAACTCAAAACAGGTGTCAGGTTTCTAGATTCCGATTGAGAACAGAAAAAGCTTTAACTGAAGGTCCCTAACCGGTTATACAAACTCAAGTAGTACGTAAAGAACATCCCTCAGGGAGCATAGAGGGATCAACCTTAATAAAAAAGAACCTTCTACGCCAATCTTCATCACTGACTGAAAATTTAAAAATTATGTGACCAGGTCTTGCTGAAAGATAATAAGTCTCACATGCGCCTTTAGTGGATGATCTTTCTTTCATCATATACATGGATAGTAAATCACCAATACCAAATTCTACACCTTCCTCCTTGGACCTCACAATTAAACCCACTACGACCCTAACTACTGAGGGACATAGTTGAGGGAGAGACATATCAAAGTGGTCCAAAAGGTCCACTATAAGATCAGGAAGGGGAAACCTAAGATGACACTTTGTAATGTAATGTTTGTGCATACAAAACCATCCTGAGGGGGCATCTTCTAGTGTTTCTTCAGGATTGCAAGGTCTAGCTAGATCCTTCGGGGCGCGAGATTGAGCCATAAGGTTCACGACCTCTTACTTAGACAAGGCAAAGGCTTGATGAGGACCAAAGGTAGATCCTCCCGACCACCGATGGCTAGAGACATGGCGACCAAATCTGTCTTGACGGCAGCAGTGGCAGCTCTATCAATTATCCCTTGTTTGGATCGTTTGTGCTTCTCGTCTTCCTTCAAAATCGTAGAATCTCCCACATCTTCATTTCCCATTGAGGATAAAAGGAGAAGTGGTTGTATGTCTGAGTAAAATAATCAGACAATCCTAGGAGAGAAGGATGTATCCTAATCATAGGAAAGAGAAGAGCTAGGGTTGGGAATTTCTATGTTTTCGCCTGCAGAAGCGAAAGAGGCTAAAGAGAGAAAGATTTAAATAGTTAAAGAAGAGAGAGACTTACCTTGGTGATCGTGGAGTAAGACGTGAGATAATGGGAAAGAGAAGATTAATTAGGTCACTTTATATCACGTCGAGTAGCGCAAAGGCCAAGGCTGGACCGTGCAATTCCCAATCTCTGCGAACCTTTGAATCGAAGATAAACAATCTCCATCTTTAATTTTAAATAACGAAGATCTCTTGCAAAAGATTTGGGCTTATTGATGTGTACATAATTTCATGCATATTTAGATGTATTTTAGCTTCGTTTCATCCAATTTTAGATTGTATATATTGCATTTTAGCCTTAGAATCCATATAGTTTGAGTCTAGAACCTAGTTTTAGAGTTAGTTGCATATGCATAGATTTTCTTGCATTTGTATGTACAACCTCTGCTGATCAATTTGAGAACTTTGGATAATAGATTCTAGAGTATTAAATGATGAAGAAACAAGGAGAATCAAGAGCCAAAAGCATAGAGGAAAGCTGGATTCAAAGAGACTATCAAAGAGACAAAGAAGAAGCCAAAACTGCCAAACGCATGTGGCTATCGGTCATCCTGGTTGATAGTGGCATGCACATGACTGATAGCCATAGGCATAAGGCAGCTTGCTGCCTAATGCATGCTACTATCGACCAGGTGGTCGGTAGCCACGTGCATGGGATCGATAGTGGCATGCACAGATGCGAAAATCACCCTCTTTTTACCTATAAATACCCCCTAAGCGTAATTTGATGTATCCAACTCTTCTCCTACTATTTTTTTAGACAAAGTTTTACTTTTTGGTGACTTTTCTCTTGATCTTTAAGATCAAGAGTCTCTCTTTCTATTTTGTATCTTGGATCAAAAACCTAACTCTATCTATGATTATGCTTTTTATTTCTTCATCTCTTTTCTTTCTCTTTAGTATGTGTGAGTATTCCATTTTGATGGATCTATGGGGGGTTGAGATTTTCTTAGTCTAGATTGTAAAATTGGTGTTAGTGATGGCTAACCTTAATTTTCCAAAAGATTTGGTGAGTTTAATGCTAGATTCTAGAGTAGCTAACTAAAATCTAGACTTGTATACATTTCACGTCCGAGAGGTGTTCGATGAAATGTTTGAGAGAACCAAATCTTTGCTATTTCAATTTAGCCAATGAGAATTGGTTGCTAGGTTTATTAGTAACTATATTGACATGCTCTTAATGATTTCTAATCGTTTTATCATTTGCAACAAACGAGAGTTGAGCGAATGTGATTGATAAGGAAATGATCTTTTGCCATGAGAGTGGATTATGCTAGTAGTGTCTTTGGTCGTGGATTTGTGCTTAGTAGCTTGAACTAACTTGTGCTTAATAGCTTGAACTAACACCTCTTTTACCGTCTTTCTAAGTGAATCTATGATAACTACCCGTTGTCCAACATTTTAGTTCATTGTTTATTTCAAGTTTGCACTTTTATGTTTATGTTTGCCTTCTTTATTTAAGTTTATTGCTTTCAATTGAGTTATTTATTTCCTTGTTTTGCTTCAATTTATAGATTATTAAGAAAACCCAAAAACAAACTCAACCTTTCTTATTTGCTTAGATTAGACTTGAATGTGTATTCTCAATGCTTAAATCTATCTAGTTAGGTAAGTTGCTCCTTGTGCGGATTGTGTGAATGTTAGAAAACAGGGTTAAAAATTTTAAAACTTTGTTGTGCACGCAACATTTATCAAGAATAAAAGCGGTTAAGATGGCATCTGGATGTGACCGCATTTGAGGTCTTGTGTCTTCGGCCTAGAAGTTGGAAGACAACTGTTGGGCCCAAATCCCACTAAAAGTAAGGCCCACTAAACAGTTAAAGCCTTTGGAGTCCAAGAGACGAGCAAGAATATCGGCTGAGAAAAGATTGAGTCTTCCCGCAAGCTGGAGGCGATTCCGAGATTGAAGGGAGAAGATATCGAAGTTGGTTAAGCTAGAGAGGGAACGAAAGGTCTATATAAAGCAGGAGACACTTAAAGAAAAATGGATCTTTTTGGAGGGGGACGATCAAGCGATAAGAAATCCTATAAGTTTTTCCTAAAATCAATTTAATTTATATTCTTTCTACACTATTAATCAAAGCATTTCTGAATCATTCATTTCAAGTTCAAACACGGGATTCATCCCGCGAGTCCTTACCTCATACAAACCTTTGAACAAATATTAAGTGTGAGATTTAGTGCTCACACTTGTCCATGCCTTTCTCAGGAAGATTAAACAGAGAAACATCAGTCTTCATTCCACAACCGGGTGAGAAATCTCAACCTGCGAAGACAATTGGTTGCTTACGAGAACGATTCATCTTCCTACAGAAAACATACAGTAAATGACATAAAAGATCAACTTTCTTTAGTAACCAATTGCTAATCAGCTCTCTATGATTTCAATACCAAACTATCAAAAACCACACATTTAAGGCATAAAGAAGAAACTATTGATTGATCAGTGAGTTAAAACAAGGCAAAGTATATTGACTAAAAAAGCATGATTACAATTTTTTTGTATGTCGAAAATTTTAAGATGATATATAAACTAAATATATTTAAGATGATATATAAACTAAATATAAACTACTAAGCATATATATATCAAATAAATTTTCATGTTAGTAAAATATATTTATATTACCATATGATCAAATCTAAAAATATTTACAAATTTTAGTGTCCGCATGTGGACTAACTAACTAACTATACTATTAAAATTGAAATACAAAACCTTTTTATGTGTGATTTTTTTAAAATAGATTTGTCTTAGAAATGTTATTAAATGTATCTAACTAGGATTTAAACCTGCGTATAACGCGGGGTCATATTTTATTAAAGTTTTTATGATAAATTAAAATTTTTAAAAAAAAATCATAATTAATTTGTAAATTTTTAGTTAGATTAAATATTTTAAGTATTGGTTAAGTTGCTTAATTGAATCATATTATTAAATAAAATTTTAAGATTCATTTACTTTTTATTATAAATTTTAAGATTTCATTTACTTATTTTAAAATGTAATAATATTTATTTTGATGGATTTTTAAAAGATATTAAAAGAATCTACATAAGATATGGTAATAGAATTTATTTATTTTATTTAATTATAGTTTTTAGAACTTTCTAAACCTATTATATCCGATATATATATTTTACTAGATTTTGACCCGCGCGCAAACGCTGGATTATAGTATATTAGAATTTGTTTCTAAGTAATAAAGGTGTACAAATATGTAATTAAAAAATTATGGTAGTTAATATTAAAATATTTTTAAAGTGGTTCATTTAAACATCTTATGTTTAAAAAGTTTGGGTAAACAATGTAATACGAAGATTGTGTATGTTTTGATAAATTATTTAATTTAAGACATGAATGGTAAATGAAATAATATCAATTGATCGTTTTTGTACAATTTTAAAAAATTGAAATGGAAGTATTGTAAATGTGTGTCTATAGAACAACTTTTTGAAATAGTACTAATATTGCTAAATTTTGAAAATTTTAGTTGAAAATCAATTGAGAACTGAAATACTAAATGGTTCAGTTTTAATTTAGTTATAATCCAAAAAATCAGGCCAAACGATACAAAAGTTCTTATGTTTAATTCAATTCAAACTATTTTTGAACCCCAAAAAATTAACTACTATTCGGTTCTATTTCTTTTATTCTTTATAAAAATATAATCGAATGAGAATTGAAACAATTAACGATTAAGTTTTTGTTTGATATTAATCCGAAAAATCAAAACCAAACAAACTCAGTTCAAACCATTTTCGAACCTAAAAATTAGTTACAACTATGTTCGATTTCTTAAAATTGGACATATCTAAAATTTGACAAAAGATGTTTTGTAAGTAAACATGTGAAGACTATCTTATACTGTAAAGTTATAGCTCCTCAAAACTCTCACAATCGTTGTGGCATAAAACAATACACTACTTTAAATACTTTTAAAGTTTCATCCACACCGGGCTTACAAAATTGTGCTTAAAAGAGTAACAATTTGAATCTTTTAATTTTTATGAAAATTTTCCTTTTTTATTGAAATATTCAAACCAATTATTTTATTAAAATATTCAAACTAATGGTTAAAAAGTTAAATATAAAAGGCAATCTTTTTTTTAATCTTATTCAGTGCCTGATGTATTCGTATTTTATCGATTTTTACTATTGTTTTATTCTAATAAAATGGTGTTTTAATATGTATTTGGTTCTTTTTGGAGTCTTTTGGTG
>OVAN01006274.1:0-21627 GCA_900406275.1 Anastatica hierochuntica
CAGATTCGCAGCATCAACTTCAGAGGCACACTTCTCCCTTCATATGAATCCAAACCTGGCTTTTCTTTTACCAGTGGATAGATATGATTTCCTACAATGTTCCCACAGAAAATTAGCCGAAGAAACGACACCTAGATCAACAAAACGTCCTTTACACTAAAATTGAACAAATCTGGAAATTTGACAGATTCGGAGCCACTTAGAAACTAAGGCATAACTCTGAAACTAACCGTTAACTAGGAGATCCCACCGTTTAGATTGAAGCCCTAGATGTCCTCTTGACATAACCTGCGAGTTTGCTCCGATCAGATGCCGGTTGGATAGCTGAACGTCCTCATATTTCCTTCTGGTCGCAGATCCGTTCTGCATCGATACCTCTCGGGAAAACATCCATAACTTTTATAAGAGAGCTCCAAATGACAAACCGTTTGTTGGAGATGATAGATATAAGAGAGGAACACTTAGTGTAGAAAATTCAGATCGATCCATGATGATTTGGTTGGCCTTTCCTCTGTTCTCCCACAGCATGTCTGTTCTGTCTCCAAGGACTGCATTGGCTTCTTCTTCTTTCTCATTTTCTCTCTTCTCTCCAATTGTTTCCTGCGAAATCTCTCTGTCTCCAAGCTCTCTGGCTGCTGTTCGACGGCTAGGGAAAAAGAAGGAGGANTGGACCGGATCTTGCGGTCCAAGATGTTACAGAATTGTTTCCCTAAGAAAACCCAATGCTCAACACTTGTTTGATTGAATTACAACCCCACTGTTGCTTGCTTGCTTACTTTGTTTTCTTAATTTCGATTTATTGCATCCTTTAAAAGATATCTTTTTTGCTTTAGCCCGCTGTTTGATATGAAATTCTTCGTGCTATCTTTGGTCTTTATGGATTCGATCCCGAGCCACTACAACATACTTCTGTGCGCTTGCATTGTTTTCTCGGGCAAAAACCTGAGCTATCACACCGGTCACGAAGTTATAAAAAAGAGTGTGGGATTCAAATGGGAAGAAGCAAAAGAAACAACCTTTTAACACTTAAAGAGAAGCTCACTCATGCATCTCTTTTGATATTACCAGATTTTATTAAAACATTTGAAATTGAATGCGATGCTTCAGGATTTGTATTGGTGCTGTTTTGATGTAGGAGGGAAGGCCAATAGCTTATTTTAGTGAAAAGTTTGGAGGTGCAACGCTAAATTACGCCACTTACGATAAGGAGATGTACGCTTTAGTACCAACATTACAAATGTGGCAACACTATCTCTGGCCAAAAGAATTCTTAATTCATACATATCGTGAGTCATTAAAGTACTTACAGGGGCAGAAAAACTTAGCAAAATAAACGGTAGGTGGGTCGAGTTCATTGAAACGTTTCCATACGTCATTAAGTACAAACAATGTAAGGAAAACATAGTGGTTGATGCACTATCCAGAAGGTATGTTCTTCTTTCTACTCTTGAAGTTAAATTACTGGGATTTGAGCAACTCAAAGATCTATATGAAACTTATTTGGACTTTCAGGAATCTTACAAAGCTTGTGCGAAATTCGCAGCTGGTCATTTCTTTAGACAAGAAGGATTTTTATTTTATGATAACAGACTGTGCATTCCTAACTGTTCTTGGCGAGACCTTTTTGTTAGAGAAGCACACAGAGGTGGTTTAATGGGTCATTTCGGTGTTCCCAAAACTCTTAAAGTGTTACATGATCATTTTTATTGGCCACACATGAAAAGAGATGTTGAGCGGATCGGCGAGAGGTGTGTCACATACAAACAAGTTAAATCGAAAGTTCAACCTCACAGTTTGTACTCTCCTCTACCTGTTCCTTCTCACTCTTGGAATGATATTTCTATGGATTTTGTTGTGGGTTTACCGCGAACTCGCACAGGTAAGGATTCTATCTTTGTTGTTGTTGACATATTTTCTAAGATGGCGCATTTCATCGCATACCACAAAATTGATGATGCTTCATATGTTGCAAATTTGTTCTTTAAGGATATTGTACGTTTGCATGGAATGCCGAGAACTATAGTTTCAGATCGTGATATGAAATTTCTTAGTCATTTTTGGAGAACTCTTTGGTCTAAGTTAGGAACTAAGTTGCTGTTTTCAACCACATGTTACCCTCAAACCGATGGCCAAACTGAAGTTGTTAATAGAACTTTAGGAACCCTTTTGCAAGTATTTATTAAAAAGAACTTGAAATCATGCAAGGATTGTTTGCCGCATGTTGAATTTGCATATAATCATGTTGTGCATTATGCATCTAAATTCTCACATTTTGAAATTGTTTATGAGTTTAGTCCCATCTCACCTTTGGATTTAAAACCATTGCCTTTGAGTGAAAGAATGAGTTTAGATGGAAAAGAGAAAGCAGAAATGGAACAGCAACTTCACGCCGAGGCTAAGCAAAACATTGAGGAGAAAACAAATTTGTATGCTAAACAAGCTAACAAGGGACGTCGGAAACTGATCTTTGAAATAGGAGATCAAGTATGGGTCCATTTGCGAAAGGAGAGGATTTCAAATGAAAGGAAATCAGAGCTGATGCCAAGAATCGACGGTCCCTTCACCATAGTCAAACGAATCAATGACGATGCCTATCAATTTGACTTGCGAGGAAAGTACAATGTTAGCTCTAACTTTAATATTACTGATTTAGTTCATTCTCTTACAGATGAAACAAATTTGGGGGATAATCTTTCTCAAGAGGGAGCGGATGATATGATCATGGACCAAGCAATGTATTTGGAGTGTGAACCAAAGCTTAAGGAGCAGCTTGTAGCTGAGGATGCATTGTCAATTCCGAGAGGTCCTATTACTCGCGCCAAAGCTAAGGAACGAAAGAAAGCAATTGGAGGGATTGTTTCTAAAGTTTGGAAACATAAAGAGGAGCTAAACTGGCAGGAGAAATAATTCACCAAAGCATATTAATATTCGTTCAAACGAATCCAGCTACGGAGGAAATAATTAACGGATAATCTAGTTGGCTTGGCGTACTCTTTTTCTCTTGTCGGGTTTTGTCCCAATAGGTTTTCCCGACAAGGTTTTTAACGAGGGATCAGGTTTACTTCCGTATTACTTATCCGTTAATCCCTCAAGTATTTAAATTAAATTTCTGTTCAAACTAGTATTTATTACTTGCTGTTTTTCGAGGAGTTCTTTTGCATGAAGCCTTCTTCTATTTATTTCGAAAACTAGTAAGAAGAAATTAAACTTTGCTTAATCAAAAATCCTTGAGATTGTTTATCTATTCTTGGAGAGTAATATCCATAATTCGTTGGTGAGTGATATCCAACTCGTTGGTGCAACATCCAACTTTTCGATTAGATCGCGGTGTGTTATATCCTCGTTCTGTTCGTGGTATATCAAAGGATTTCTGTAGCCTTTATGTGACCAATCGACTCTCCCGGCGCGTGTGAAGCTTTCTGGTTCCGCACAGCCATATCTATTCAACTCGAGTGTTCTAGAGTGCGATTCTAACGGGATTTTCATCAATTCCTACATTGAAAATATATATGTAAGTTTCAAGAATTTTTATAAATGTAATAACTTGAATCCAAGAAGGTTCTAATGTTCAAGACCATTCTCAAAACATCGTGGAAGATAATACTCATGAAGAAAATGACTCATGACAACAAAGATTCAAAGAATTACAAATTTTCAAATTTTGTTCAACAATTCCGCCACCAATCCAAACTCACTTAGTAAAATAGTCATAACTTTGTTTTTACTCAACATAATTGCAAAATTCTTGTTGGGAACTTCATATCTATCCATAGGCTATAATTTAAGATCTTTAAATCACCAAATGATCAAAGATTTTCGAAAAGATAACCACCAAACTCAAGAACATTCAAGAACACTCATTTTCAAAATTTTGCAATTAAGCTCTATATTCCTCAAACAAAGCCTTGAATCGTAACTCCCAAGCATGCTTTAATTCATTCTAACCATTAACAAACATCTTTCAAGATAAGGACTTCCAAAATCAATATTTTGAATTTCAAAGAAAGCACTCACCTTTCTTGAAATTTTGAAAGGTAGAGAACATACCTTTGATGGTTGAAGAGGAAATGTGAAGAATTCTTCTAGGGAGGACATAGATTATACAATGAAAATTTACGAAAATGAGGTTGAAAATTTCGATTACTTGCTTGAAAAAGAGAGAGAAAGTTTCTTGCAATGTTCTTGAAGAGAGAAAAAATGTAATAAGGAAAGAGAAGTTCATTAAACACATGTGTTAATTAAAATATTGCAAAATACTCCCCTTTCTCCTTTTCCTCTGCACATTTGTCCAATGATGAGCCTAGATTTCGCTAGTGATTAACTTCAAGATTTAAATTTACAAACCTTAGTTAACTAATATTCATCATTAAACTACAAGTATACAACTATGACGATTGTAGTACTTAAGGATCGAACCCACAAGAACTAGAGACTCAAGCACTAGAAATACACAATATCTCCTAAGCTAAGAAAATAGGAAAAGAGATGACGGTTGATACTTAAACTACTAATCTAGATGCAAACACAACCTAAAAACACTAACATAAATGATACGAATGAACCAAGTAAGCAAGCACAAGGTTAAAGCAAGTAGTTAATTTGCAAAACCATGACAAACAATGCAAGATTCAAGAGGTTGAAATCGATCTTGAGACATGGTGATTGTTTAGAATTAAATCCAAGAATGCAATTGGGTTTTTCTATACTTTATTATATGATCAAAGCTTTTCCTAGGCCAAAGAACCCTCCTTTGTCGATGAACCCACTCTCATGCCAAGATCTATTAACCCATACACCTTACAAGGTTCAACTCTCGCTTTTTGCCTATCTAAATATGTAAGTGGTAGTGGACTACAAGCCCTTCTAACCATTTAGCACCTAGGTAACATCCACTCTCATGGCCCCAAGTGAAAAACATAGACTTTGTTCTCAAAATCATTTCATCGAACACTTTCTAGGCGTCAATGAGCAAACATGTAACTTTTGAAGATCTAAAAAAAATCTAGTAGGAATCTATGCGAAAATCAAATCTAATACCCATTACAATCTTAGATCTAACTTTAAACTACCATATCTCAATATCTAATGTGTTCTACTCACTAAGACCCATGGAAATCCAAGAAGTGTCTCAAGCTTCTTGAGAATCCATGCTTGAAGTGAGAAGAGATAAGATGAGATAATTAAATGCAAAGAACCTCAAGAAGATCCAAGAAAAATCTCAGCTTTGCAAGAAAGGAAGAATCTTGGAAAAGGGAAGAAACATTGAGAAAAAACGAGGAAGAACAAATGAAGAATAATAATTAAAAACGAGGAAGAACTAACAAAGTATTTAGAAACTTTTTTGAATCTTATAAACAAACTTAAAAATATCAAAAAAAAACTATTGCTTAGGTAGCTTAAATGTTCTTGGGAGTTTAGAGAAAGTATTTATAGGGAAATGGGAAGAGAAGTGTTGCCCTTAAGTGTTTTTGGTCGAAAACTGGATTTGGAACGACCTCAGGTCGACGAGGAAGTTGATCATATTGTCTGGTGTAGCTCACTAGGCAGTCTCCATTTTTACTTTGCTCTTGATTCTCTTTGTTTCTTCACCATTTTAGCATCACGAATCCATTTCTACAAGCTCTTCATTTACTTATCCAAGGTCCATCCCTACAAATGCAAAAGAATGCAATGCAAAGATGAAAATCTTAAATTATACTCAACTTATAAACTAGATGGATTCTAACATTTAAATGAATTATATACAACTTAAATGCAACTAAAACACATACTAAATGATGCTAAATATGCGTTAAATTATGTACGCATCATCCAACATTTCAAAAATTGGTAGATAGTTTGCTTGAAATTTCTCCGGGAATCCCTTCGGTATCTTTTCCGTTCATTTTCACCTTTCTACAATCCATAATCATAGAACATGTATCAAAAATTCAAATAGTTAAAACTTAAAATTGAAGTTTTAGAATTTTTTATTTATATAACAAGTAAATTTTCTTAAGAATGTCTTCCAATGGCGCTTGTCTATAGTCAATAACTTGACTTTGAAGTGGTCTAAGGTAATGAAGGGTTGAGAAGAACAAGATAGCTTGCTTCTTCTATCAATATATCCACAAGATAAGGCTTGCATCATTGCCCATTCACCTTGAATTCCTCTCCAGAATGGTTTTTCGAAGTGATTGAACCATATGACATTACTTCCTCCACATTAAATGGACCCAACCACTTTGATTTCAACTTCCCAGGAAAGAGCTTGTATCTAGAGTTCAACAATAAGACTTTATCTCCTTTCTTGAATTCTTTCTTGAGATTCTTCTTGTCATGAAATGCTTTTATCTTATCCTTGTAGATTTTAGAGCTTTCATAAGCATTTTGTCTTAAGTACTCAAGTTCTTCCAATTGTACCAATCTCCTTCCCATAGCCGCTTTCAAGTCGAAGTTCAGTTTCTTTGTTGTCCAAAGTGCTTTGTGCTCCAACTCAAGAGGTAAATGGCTAGATTTTCCATAGATTAAGTTGAAGGGTGTGGTTCCAATCGATGTCTTAAATATCGTTCAATATGCCCAAAGTACATCATCAAGCTTCAAAGAACATCATCAAGCTTCAAAGAAAAATCTCTCATATTCACTCCAATCGACTTTTTTAGTATTTCCCTGACTTGCCGGTTGGATACCTCTTCTTGTCCCAAAGTTTGTGGGTGATAAGGCGTTGTCATTTTATGTTTCACTCCATTATTCTTTAAGAGATTCTCAAAAACCTTGTTGATAAAGTGATTTCCACCATCCCTTATAACTATCCTTGGGGTACCAAATCTTAGAAAGATGATTGTTTTGAAGAGCTTAACAACTACCTTGACATCATTAGTCAGGCTTGCAATTTCTTCTACCCATTTAGAGACATAGTCAACCGCCACCAAGATGTAAAAGTTTCCATTCAATTTAGGGAAAGGGTCATGAAGTCTATTCCCCACACATCAAAGATCTCGATTTCAAGAATAAGATTTAGGGTCATCTCATTTCTCTTTGTTATATTTCTTGTCGTTTGATAAGTATCACACTTGGAGACTACCTCATGCGCATCGTTGAACATTGTAGGCCACCAAAAACCCGCTTGTAGGGCCTTTCAAACCGTCTTGAAAGTAGAAGAATGCCCACCATAGTTAGCACCATGACATTTGAATATGATCTCTTTAGCTTCTTCTTCCGGCATACATCTCCTATAGAGTTGATCCTTACAATGCTTGTAGAGGAAATGATCATCCCAATAGTATGACTTAAGATCACTATAGAATTTCTTCTTCCCGTAAGTCTCCATGTCTGGCAGTTCTTTCCCACTCACAAGGTAGTTTACAAAGTCGGCATACCAAGGGATTGTAGTTGAAAACGCACTTTCACACTTGTCTTTCCATTGGTCAAGATTTCCATCAATGAGGAAGAATTTTTCTACAAATTTTATTTGCTCTTCCATGAACGATTCGTTTATGGATAGTCCATCTTAACCCTTCATCCTTGATAGATGATCCGCTACTCCATTCTCAACCCCTTTCTTGTCTTTAATTTCAAGTTCAAACTCTTGTAGAAGAAGTATCCATCTTAGCAACCTTGGCTTTGCATCCTTTTTAGCTAATAAATGCCTTAAAGCCGCGTGATCCATGTACAACCATCGATATTGCTATGTAAGAACGGAACTTCTCAAAGGAGAAAACTATAGGAAGGATCTCTTTCTCCGTTGTGGCATATTTGGTTTGACCTTCATTCAATGTCTTGCTCGCATAATAGATCACATGAAGCCTCTTATTTTTTCTTTGTACTGAGACCTATCCAACCGAAAAATCCCTAGCGTCACACACGATTTCAAAAGCAAAATCTCAATTAGGATTTTGTACTATTTGAGTTTTGTCATAGGTCTGGCTATTTGAGAGAAATTCTTGATGAATCTTTTATAGAAGCCCACATGACTTAAGAAACTTCGAATTCCCTTAACCATTTTTGGTTGTTCCAAGTGCATTATCACTCCTATCTTTGTCTTATCCACTTAAATTCCTTTATTTGAGATCTTGTGCCCAAGGACTATTCCTTCTTGAACCATTAAATGACATTTTACCAGTTGATTACAAGGTTTTTCTCTTCACATTTCTTCAATACCCTACACAAGTTAGAAATACAACCACCAAAGGAATCTCGATAGACGGAAAAATCGTCCATAGAGAACTCCATAAAAACCTCATTCAAACCATCAAATATAGAAATCATACACATTTGAAAAGTAGTCAGTGCATTGCACAAACCAAATGGCATTCTTCTATATGTGGTTTTTCTTGCACCTCGTGATTAACTTCCGTTGACTCTCAGATTCTAATTATACATTCTAAACAGGTTTGATAGGTTCACAATTAACTTAAACATCAACTTCCATTGGCTTAAGATGAATTGCTCATTAAGGATTCTTTCAGGCATTTAAACAAACATTTTCAACGTGTGAAACAACCTAAGATCAGAAACTAAGTGATCAAGTTAATTTCATGCATTACGAACAATCTTAGATGAAGATCCAATTGATTAAATCACTAATCAAACAATTCTATGTCACCAATTCATGAATCCGTATGTGAGAACCCTTATCCCGACAAGTAAACTACTCTCTCATGATCAGAGAAACAACACAAATCAAATCAGAGAGAGACATCACTATATTGATCAAAAATAAAGAGTAAGGATTAGAATTCTTCTCGGATTCGGATTAAGGAAGATAGATTCTTATCTTTAGGTTACAAATCTCTCTCTTGCTCTCAAAACTCAGAAAACAGCAAAATGAAACAGAAACACGAATTTAGGTTTTTGTTATGAAATCCGGCCACAATAAGTTCGGTCTAGTTCTTCGTTAATTTGGTCCACGAAATGGGATAGGGATCGATCGATCTTGAGACAAGGATCGCTCGGTCCTTTCCCTACTGTGTGGATATTTCAGCCTTCAATAATACTTCCTTCAATGCTTGAAATATGTCCAAAATGCAACCTTTTCGCACATCCAAACTCGATTCCTGTAAAAACACTAAAGAACATAAATCCACTCCAAAGAGATCCGAATACATACTAAAAACCATAATTCTCGAGTAAAAACCATAATAAAAACCACTAAAGTACAAACACATCATGTGTCTCCTCCTCATCATACTCCTCGTCATTTGTCTCCTCAAACTATGGTGGCACTCTGCGCCTGATAGCATCCCCTCAAACTAACCTGTGAGGAGAACAAGAAAGTAATCGTCCTATCCTCGAGAGCCCCCTAGCGAAATGCAGCATGAGGGAACTCGTCCTCTGATGGCTATACACTGTCCAAGCTCTAAATTCCACAGCTGAAGCAGCAGATGGCGGTGGCGGGTCGAGCTTATAAGAACTAAAATCCTCCGGAAATAGCTTCGCGAACTCAGGATCCGTAGGTGCAGCATGTGGAGGCATGTGCGCCTCATAATCAACATCATCATCATGGTCGCCAGCAGGACCTGAGGAACCATTCTTAAAAGAAGGGGGACTGGGGAGAGACGATCTGTAGGTGGTAGAAACTCAACTCGTGGTGAATCAGATATGGATATCAGATCCGGGCATGGCAACTCAATGAAAAGAGACCTCTACTGACGATCCTGGAAGTGGTAGATAAAACGTCTTAAATCATCAATGGACTGCTTCCAGGGGGAAGCTAAGATGGCAAATTCCACGAGATGCTTCCCATTGAGGTAAGCATAGAGAGGTCTCTCGTCGCGCCAAGTCATGACCTGCTTGGGGAGTTTGAACTCCACCCTCATATGACTAGTGAAATCAAATTTCAGAAAGCGTAAAAGATGAGGGATAAGAGCACCTACAATAAAAAAATTTCTTCTCAGAAGCAACCACCTTGAAGAAGGAGAACTTTTCAGCAACTACGGCGACCATGTTCAGATCCGTAGCCACCATATAACGAATTTGAGATCCCAAATCCCAAGTGTGTCTAACGCCAATGAACAGAAGACCCAACTAATCATTGGTAACAACAGCCTCAATACACTTGGCAAAGATATGGGAGCTAAGGACCTTGGCTGCAAGTCTGAGAAAGGGACTGCGGATAGGAGTCTACTTCGCACTCCTTGAAACAAATTTCCCTAGCAGCAATATAGTTCCAAAATTCGTTGGACCTCGGCAATGTTGGGACATAGGTACCTCGACCCTGCGCAAAACCAAACACTCGTGCAAATCCTTAAGGGAAACAAAGTGAAATTGACTGTGCATGATGAAAGATAATGTGCCTTGGTCCGCGACAGGGTTACTGAGATCCTGATAAACGAGGCACGCAGATGCCAAAAACTCTCGGCAAAGCTCGGGGGTAGACATGCTCCTGAAGCTCCATCAAGCCTTGGAGTCCTATCCGACGGAAGAGATCAAAGAAGTCTTGTTGAATACTCAATGCCTCAAGGAAGTCATCATCAATGACAAAGGTCATTGGGAATGTCATATGTACCAAATCCTGCAGGAACTGCAAGTCATGCTCGTCCCATTCCTTGGTAACATGACGGTTGGCGGGATGTATGAGATCGTTCCTCCTAAACCGCTCATGTAGATTAGAGCTAGACCGCTTCTTTGTCTGGGGGCCTCTCTGATTTTGCGTCTACCCATATCATGTAAAAACGAACAATTGGGAACCAAATTAGTATCAAAACAAAAATGCTACAAACAGGAACATTATCAACTCTATTTCAAAGAGCAATGTTCCTGTGGAAATCAAACTCATAAACATCAAGAGGATGCACAAAACAGTTCACAAAACAAGAAAATCATCAACATATCCAATTTTCATTTTGCATACATAGTCCAAGTGAAACCAATAGGATTCATAGCAACCAATATTCAAAACAAGTAGAAATCATTCATAGAGTTGTCACAAAAGAATAACATCATCACTAAACAAGGAAAATCATCAAGAACATGTATCGTCAAAAAACTTCTGGCGTCTGACACGTGAAATCAGAAAATCACCAAACTGAACCCTCAAATCGCTAAATTCAAGAGCAATCCTACTTCTAAACATCATAGAAAATGTATATAGCATCGTTCAAGCACCAAAAGTTGATTAAAACTCAATAAAACAAAGATCCTAAAATCACCCTAAAAAGTGACGAAAATTGAAGTTAGGGCGGAAATCTAATGAGTTTAGGCTCAAAAATCAGTTCGCTCTGTGAAGATTTGAAAAAAATAGAGATTTTGGGTGATTTTTTTCGTCTTGAGAAGAAAGAAGAAGAATGAGAAAGAACTTGTTATGGTCGCAGTATAACCTGTTTGGCGTCAAGGATCAATCGATCCTTGTCCTTCTGCCATGGTGCGTAAAATGTCAAGGATCAATCCATCCTTGTGTAGGGATTGATCGATCGATCCTTGTCTTTCTTGTAAGGCACGAAAATTTGGCACAGATCAATCAATCATGGTGCAGGGATCGATCGATCATGGTCCAGGGATCGATCGATCCTTGTCATTCTGTCCGGATGCACCTAATTTTGCAATTCCAAAGCCAAAAATACAAGAAATCGAAAACACCAAAAACCAAAGACACCAAAAATGAAAAACACTGAAAACCTAACTATATGAAAAAACTTTCTAGTGGGTTACCTCCCACTCATTGTTTGTTTAAAGTCTCGAGCTTGACTGTAATGCGATCAGACGACAAGTGGGTCTGTTAAACGAATTCGCATTCCTTCTTCGGCAAGGGGAGGGGGTGCGTCTGCAATGTATGGCTTCAATCTTTGCCCATTCACAGGGAATCTTCGTCTGTTGTCTTCAAGAATGACAGCTCCATATGGTCGAACCTCAACAATAATGAATTGTTCCGACAAACGTGATTTGAGCTTTTCTGGAAACAATCTCAAACGTGAGTTAAATAAGAGTATCTAATCTCCTCCAGTGAAACGGCACAAAATGATCCTTCTATCATGGAACAATTTTGTCCGTTCTTTGTAGATTCTTGTGTTCTCATAAGCATTCAAACGTATGTCATCGAGTTCATTGATCTGATTCATCCGCTTCTCAGCTGCATGCTTGATGTTGAAATTTATCAACTTTGTTGCCATAATCCACTGTACTCTAACTCAACAGGGAAATGACAAGACTTCCCATAGACTAAATGATATGGAGTTGTGCCTAAGGGAGTCTTAAACGCAGTATGGTATGCTCATAGTGCTTCATCAAGCTTCACAACCCAATCTTTCTGTGTCTTGCCAACTGTCTTCCCCAAAATTCCCTTAATTTCCCTATTGGAAATTTCCACTTGACCACTGGTTTGAGGATGATAAGGTGTAGCTACCTTATGTCAAACATTGTGCTTCTTCAGCATAGTCTCAAATAACCTGTCAATGAAGTGAGATCCCCCTTCACTGATGACAACTTTGGGAAGTCCAAATCGCGGGAAGATCACTATTTTGAACATCTTCAAGACGACATTGGCATCATTATTAGGGCTAGCCAGTGCTTCAACTTATTTGGACACATAGTCCACATCAACCAAGATGTATTGATTTCTGAGTGTCATCGAGTGTTTTGTTGGCATAATAGATCACATGGAGCTTCTTGTCCTTTCTGATGCAATTCTGCTTATGAATTTGGGTTTGTTTTACGCCCCTGATCTTTCTGAACAGAGCTCGAATTCTTTGATCTGATTTTCAGATTATTTTCTGCGATTTTGTGGAAGAAGAAGAGAGGGATTGATGGTTGGATAGGACTGTTTAAGATCTAGAGAATTAACTCTTTGATGATCTTAAACAGAAAAGGGACCTTAGAGAATTAACTCTTTGGCGAACAACTTCTTCTGGATATTACACTCCAGAAGGTTGTGATTTGAGATGTGACAAACTCAAATTCACGAAAAAGATGGAGAAAAACTTCTCTTTTCTAGATTTAAACTTACATCCCCCAAAATTCTGCAGCTACAAAGCTTAAATAGAAAATAAAACTAGGGTTTTCCTAAACTACTAAACCAAATCGAAAATACTAAACCAAAAGAAATAATGCTAAAAAACTAAGAATAAAAATCGTACAATTAAATATCTCATTGTGCCATTTCGCATGGTCGTAGATTTTCGCATTGTCGTCAGATTGATATTTTATTCGACCATATAATATTTTTGCTTGATGGGCCTTTCTTTGTGTGGACTAAGATATGTCTGAAGACTGATTTTTCCATGAATATTCAAGCCCAACACGATCTGTTTTGAATCCATATGCTCCTCTCGGTCCAATACTTCATGGATCATACCGATTAGCTCTGTAGCAAAGCCATTAAATCGTGCCATGATCCTTGGCCTAGTTGGTTCATGACTTAGCTTCTCTCCTTTGATTTTACTGTTGATTCATGTTGCGTCATCCCATCCTCCTTTAAAAGGATGAAGGAACCATCAATACTTAGCTTGGATGCTGCTGTTCTTTTGTCCAACGTGTTGTTTTTGTTGCTGGACACACAAGCCATTCTTCCTGGCTCAAAAACAAAAGTGTTGCAGCCTCTTGACATGCCTTAGATGCTCCACGAGACTGTACTTAATCCAAATAACAGGCTGAAGCTTATCAAAACAGAAAAATAAACTATGATTTCCACATGATTTGATCATTGCGTGCTCCTTTTCGTTGACTGATTCTGATCCAATGATTTCTGCTTCTTCAACCATGTTTTGGTAATGAATTTGGACACTTACAGCTTTTGGCTCCTCCTCTAGTTTAGTTGAAGCCGTGGAGAAATAAACCTCTTGTGGTGGAAGCCTCTTTGGTGGATATGACAGATGAAACTCTTCAAAGCAGGAAAAATCAAATTCAGGCTCCACCCACTGAAAATTGGGTACATACCTAGAACTCATTGTTATTTTAATCTCCTCCCAAGTGATGATGGGTCTTCCTCCTCCCACCGTACTTCTTCTTCAGCTTTCCACCAAGCTTTAGCCTCACCTCGCAACAGACTAATAGCAAGACGCAACTTTTCCCATGAAGGTACTTGATTATAGTGAATGAAGTTGCCTACATCTTCAGCCCATGAGAGGAAATCATCACGACCTTTTCCCCTGCAAAAACCCTTGGTAGGATCATAGGGTCCTGACCATGATCTCTGATTCAGTTGCTCTGACACCACCTGATGCAATTCTGCTTATGAATTTGGGATGATTTTATGCCCCTAATCTTTCTGAACAGAGATCGAATTCTTTGATCGGATTTTCAGTTTGTTTTCTGCGATTTCGTGGAAGAAGAAGAGAGGCGTTGATGGTTGGATAGGATTGTTTAAGATCTAGAGAATTAACTCTTTGATAATCTTAAACAAAAAGGGCCCTTAGAGAATTAACTCTTTGGCGAACAACTTCTTCTGGATATTACACACCAGAAGCTTGTGAATTGAGATATGACACACTCAAATTCACGAAAAAAGATGGAGAGAAACTTCTCTTTTCTAGATTAAAACTTCCATTCTCCAAAAGTCTGAAGCTACAAAGCTTAAATAGAAAATAAAACTAGGGTTTTCACAAACTACTAAACTAAATCGAAAATACTAAACCAAAAGAAATAATGCTAAACAAATAAGAATAAAAATCAAAAAATGAAATATCTCGTTGTGCCTTTTTCGCATGGTCGTAGATTTTCGCATTGGCGTCAGATTGATATATTATTCGACCATATAATGTTTTTGCTTGATGGGCCTTTCTTCGTGTGGACTAAGATATGTCTGAAGACTGATTTTTCCATGAATATTCAAGCCCAACACGATCTGTTTTNAAAGCCCAACACGATCTGTTTTGAATCCAATACTTCATGGATCATACTGATTAGCTCTGTAGCAAAGCCATTAAACCGTGCCATGATCCTTGGCCTAGTTGGTTCATGTCTTAGCTTTTCTCCTTTAATTTTGCTGTTGATCCATGTTGCATCACTTTCTCTGACCCAACACTTCTCCTACTACGTAGTCACTAGCGTCACACATTTCCTCAAAAAGTAAATCCCAATTCTGGTGGCTGCACAATTGGAGCGCTGACTAGTGCCTCTTTGATTGTCTGAAAGGCTACCAAATAATCAATATCAAAATCGAGTTTAACATCCTTACAGAGTAACCGAGTTAGAGGTCTAGCTATCTTGGAGAAATCCTTGATCAACCGTCTGTAAAATTCTGCGTGTCAAAGGAAGCTGCAAATATCCTTGATAGATGTAAGGGGTTGCAGGCTCGTCATCACCTCTACCTTGGCTCTGTCAACTTTGATGCCCCTCTCTGAAATCCTGTGGTCAAGTACAATCCCATCCTGCACCATAAAATGACAGTTTTCCCGATTCAAAACTAAATGTTTCTCTTCACATCTTTCTAAAACCCTGCAAAGGTTAGACAAACAGTTAGTAAACAAAGAACCATATACAGAAAATTCATCCATGAAGACTTCCATGATATCATTGATCAAGTCTGTGAAGATAGACATCATGCAGCGTTGGAAAGTCGCAGGTGCATTGCACAGTCCGAACGACATTCTCTGGTACTCATATGTCCCATAAGGACATTTGAATGTGGTTTTCTTCTGGTCCGCCAGGTGGATGGGAATCTGAAAGAAACCTAAATAACCATCAAGAAAACAATAATAAGGATTTATTAGCAAGTCTTTCAAATATTTGATCAATAAAAAGAAGTGGAAAATGATCCTTTCTCATGGCCGAGTTCAGCTTCATGTAGTCAATGCACATCCTATGGCCTCTGATAGTCCTTGGGGGGATGAGCTCATTCTTCTCATTAGTGATGACAATGATCCCACCTTTCTTTGGTACAATGTGTACTGGACTTACCCATGTACTGTCAGAGATGGGATATATCACACTTGCACCCAAAAGTTTCAAAATCTCCTTCTCGGCAACTTTCATCAGCTTAGGATTTAGTCTCCTTTGATGTTCGATAGAAGTCTTGGATTCATTATTTAAGTGGATCCTATGCATGCAGAGATCTGGAGAAATGCATGTGATATCTAGGATAAAAACTAGATCTAGGATAAAAACTAGATCTTTACATGTATACAGTTCACGCCCAAGAGGTGCTCGATGAAATGTCTAGGTGAGCCTAAAGAATGTCAAGCTTAGCTTAGCCAACGAGAGTTGATAGCTAGGGAGTTTGGTGACAAAGTGGAATTGCATATCCGTGCACTTGTGGATTGTTTGATTGTTAGGAAACGTGCTTATAAATTTTAAAGCTTCGTTGTATTTTGTTTGCAAAAACAATCGCGCAACAAGTTTTTGGCGCCGTTGCCGGGGAGTACAAAAGATAGATTTTGTTTTCCTTTAAGATTTCAATTATTCTCAAGAGTAAGCTTTATTTTTATTTTTTACTAACTATCTTATTACTTGTTTGTTATTCCTTTCAAGGTAAAATATTTATAAACGAATAGAGTCAATCGATATGGAACTCACATATCAACCTAAGGATATCTTGTTCCTTGAAGCTGAGAATTTCGTAACAGATTTTGAGGAACTTCTTGGATGTAAGGCTAATGAAGATTTAATTGTGAGGTATGATGAAGAATCTACAACAAGGTTCATCATTGCTGATATATAATTTGATATGGGGGAACTAATCTTTGATGAGTATGAAGATGATGAATGTGAAGATAATGTGGAACAAGGCTTGAATGAGAAGCCCAAGGAGGAAGAGACACAACCTTGCCTCCATTATGAGGAAGATTTGGGTGTAGAACAATCAGAGATCATTGTTGGAAACTCTCTACCCAACAATGAGATCCAAACCGAAGAAGAAGCACTTACGCCTAAGGAGGAGAGTCATCACACTACCTCAAAGGAGGAGAGTCATCACACGACCACAAAGGAGGAGAGTCAGCTCGGTCTTACACTAAAGCTGAAAAGAAAGTTCTTTCCAAGGTCCGGACGGAATTGGTAGATATTGGGGTTTCATTTCCCATACATGAAGAAGTGACAAAGCTTCAAGATCGCATCGCAATCATCAAAAGCGTCCTCTCTAATAGGGAAGCGGTTGAAGAAGTGATAAGAATGCATGAAGGACCAAAGACCAATACTGATCATAAGGTTCTCTCAAAGATGAAAGAATCCAGAAGGTTCATAATACATTGCTTGCTAGAAGAAATCTTCGAGGAAAAGGCTTTAGTAGATACCAGATCTTCTAAGGACATTATCTCCCTAGAATTAGTGAGAAAATATGATATCAAGAGGATGGAGAGGAATGAGTCTCTTATCATGTTAGGGAATTCATCAACCATGAAGCCAATCGGGTTTATACAAAATTACCCTTTGAAGATAGGGAATTGCACAATCCCAACGGACTTATGGGTGATAGAAATAAAGAATCCAACTCATTTTCACCAAATCTTAGGAACACCCTTCCTTGCAACTACCAGAGCAAGAATAGACTTTGAAAGAAATATAGTAGCTTTCAACAAGGTTGATCCAAGAGTCTACTACTACTTGATATTATCATATGATAGACACTTATGTGCAATCTATCTTGTGAAGAACAAAGGTACGAGTAATTGCAATGACATGTCCTTAGAAGAAGTAAGGATGAGTGAAGTGTATGGGTGGTTCTTTGATGAGGATAATGGAGACCCACTAGTAGAAAAAATTGCTATAGCCACGTTTAAGCCACGATTAGCCACGAAAAATCGTGGCAAAATCGTGGCAAAATCATCCATATAGCCACGATTAGCCTCGAAAAAAAGCTACGATCATATAGCCAAGATCATATAGCCACGACATTTTTTCGTGGCAAAGTCGTGGCTATATGATCGTAGCTTTTTTTTTCGTGGCAAAATCGTGGCTATATAGATGATTTTGCCACGATTTTGCCACGAAAAAAAAAGCCACGAAACATTTTTTCGTGGCTTAAACGTGGCTATTCCCGTGTTTTCTACTAGTGACCCAACCGAAAATGTGCTTATTCGCAAGAGCAAAATGAAGCAAGAGGGATCAATCTTCTACAAGATGATCCAAACCTTCCGGAACTAAGGAAGAGAGCAAAGGTCAAGGTAAAGACCTTAAACAAGCGCACTTGAAAGGCAATCTCATGAATATGCTTTTGTATATATATTCTCTCTTAAGTTTTAATGCTTTAAGTCTTTAATTTTTAATAATTGAAGGTTATGTCTTGGAATGACCTTGTTTCAAAGCCATTCTCTTTGCTTTAAGCTTAGGTACCAAAAGAGAACCATTCGAAGCAAGAATCAAATGCCAAGAAAGAAAATGGAATTAACACTTTCAATGAGCCAAAAAAAACTAAATACTTAGACAATTTCCTAATGGCTAAGGTATGTCCTCTAAATTCAAGAAACAAAGTTTGCATTTCACCATTTTAAAAGATTTTCAAGAGTGATTTTGAAAAAACTTGTTTTAAAAGAAAGTTAATACCTTTCATTCAATTACAAACCTTTGGACCTAGTTTTTACAAATTCAAGAATTTTTCCTTCAAATTTTGGGTTATTTTGCAAAAGTTTTCAAGTAAATCAAGGATTTTAGAAACCTAGGAACAATTTGCAAATAACTTTCTACACTTTCACTCTTAACCACTAATTTTCACACTCTCTTTTCTCTCTCCCGTCTTCACTACCATCAAAATTCTCCTTCTTCAAATGTAAGGAGAAAGTTTTGATTTTTACGAGAGAATTTGTGTGAATGTTTAAGAGTTTTTGATTCTTCTAAGTTGTATTCAAGCGCATTTTCTACATTCCATTCTTTTCCAACATCAAGAACAAGCTATAAAAGTTTCAAAACCTTCTCAATTCTCTTGAAATTTTTTATTTCAATGGGTATGAGGATTTATTGATGTTTTGTGGAGTTTTTTATTTCAATCCATAAGCGGCCGCTTCGCAAAGTGCAGTCACTCGTGGGAAACTAAACGCGAGAATAATGTAATCAACGTCCGAGACCTCTAAGAGACCTCAGTAAACGAGTTCCGGAGTGGTAAGAAGTCACAATAAATGACAGATAACCGCGTCGCTTTGAAAATACGAGTGATATGAAGAATGACAAGTCTAGCCGCTCAATGGGCGCCAATACCCACCGTCTAGGCGCCCATTGGGCGACTATACTCTCGTAAAGTCTAGTCGCCCACGGTTGACTAGACCACGCTTTCCCGATTGTCTTCTCCCTCAAATCCCGATTCGAACATTTCTTGTTTAGTCACGATTGGAGTTTCTGTTGAAGTTTCCCAGCAATAGTCATAAAATCTTGTACTTTTCGTAAAAACTTCATACTGATCATATAAAACGATAACGGTTAACTCGAACACCAACATTGTCTTAACTATATGGTTGGTCTTATCATTTCGTAAAACCATCACCACGTCGTCGTAACAAGAATGATTTCTCCGGAAAAAATCGTATAAATCATTTTGTCGCTAAACGGCCCACGAAGACCAAAACGCGACAACAGTCCACTTGCGATTTTAGAATGAGAATGGACCCAAATGCGTCAAGGATCTACCCGAGTTTCGTGAAAGATAAAAGGAAAATACGATAAAGTCAAAATCTGAAGATAAATATGGGAAACCCGTAAAGATGTGGAATATTCCCGAAAAATGAAATATTTCCGCGGAACAATATGCTTAAATATAGGGCGAAAAAGAAAAAGAGATCAGCTTACAAAGGCATATAAAAGAGGGGCTAAGGAGAACGAGAAAGGGGACACACATAAATTTCTTCACAATTCATACTTAGAGCTTTAGGTTTATTTTCGTTCTTTGCTAGCGAGCTGCATCTCAATTAGGTTTATCAGTCTTACGCTGCTAGAACTAGGATACTCGCTGACAGCTCTCGTGGTCACGGCTTACCGCCTGTTGTAACGCTCAATGTAGATTCGAAATAAAATCTCTACTTGCTATATTTTCTTTTGATTCCCTTTTACGTTTATCTCGTGTTCTGTTTTCTTCGTACTTTTGATTTGTCGTTGTTGGTTTAGCAGATATCCGGGACTCCAAGGAAAGTCAGGTTTCCTGGCTTTCCTCCGAATACGAACATCGGCAGTGCGAATTTCGGTTTCCACAATTTGGCGCTAGAAGGAGGGTGCCTATTCGCTCAGGGTACGGATCAATCTAACTCGCAGCCGTAAAACGCTATATCGAACATGACTACAGATGACTAGAACAACCAACCAGCTCATGATAACAACAACGCCAACGACAACGTTGAAATCAATCCGACGACGAACGTCACCACGGTCAACGTTAACGCAAATACCGCGACGTTTGAGGAGATCAAAAAGATGTTCTCGACTCTTGAAAAGACATCGGCCGACCAAGATAAACTAACTAGCTCTCTCGCTAAATATGTTGAAACCCTTACAGCGAGAGCTAAAACCATTCTCCCGCGTGAAGCTACAAGACTCTGAGGAAGAAGACTCGACTTTGCAAATCCGCTCGACAGACCCCAGAACACGCAGGAAAAACCGTCGGAACCAAATCCCGACGAAATCACCCCTTTCGTAGCACGAAACAACGCGGTTGACCTTCTGACTTCCGAGAAGAGAGCGGAAGAAAACAAAGTCGAGCTAATCGCCTTAGACTCCAGCAATCAATCCAATCCCACAGATGAGGACGCTGACGTACACCCGAGAAGGGTTAAGAGTCGCGCAACATGACAAAACTCTCGGCTCGACGAACCCATAACAGAAGAAGAAGAAAGGGTCTTTTGGGTAGAGCAGGAGAAATAGACCGAGGAGCAAGCCCGAGTCATTCGCGGTAAACGCCGATCATCTCCTAAAACTATTGACGATGACTTCGACGAGATTCGCAATCTCCGTGACTACATCACGAAAACAACGACTTAGGTAAAAGAGGTGAAATCTAAAATTCACCATACGACTAGTGCCGCACCAGAGATCGATAAACTCCTCGAAGAGGCTCGGAAAAACTCCATTCACTGAATCTATGGCCAGCACTTGCGCAAACGCCGTAGTGCTCAACAAAATCGAAAATCTATTCGTGACATTTCGCCACGGGAAGAGCATCAAAACAAGCTTGCGATTTCTCAGTCTACACAGAAAAGGCAACGATAAAATATATGAAACCCTGTAAAGTTTGTCTCATTACCGAGTTGGAGAAATCTCAGCGCGTACGGGTTTGACCAAAAGACGTTTTCTGAAGACTTTTCGGAAAAATAAAACTCGCTTCAACCTCCCGAAATAACAGTGAAAATCTAGATTACTCGCAAAAATAGAAGAACGGGAAATCGAGTTGCCAATTCCCCATTGCTGTGTTTCTTTCGAAGAACTTTCGAAGGAATGAAGTTGATCCCTATCGAACCACTCAAAACCTAAAACGGCTAAAAAAGACTAAACTAAGCAAAATGGGAGATCGTATCCCTCACTGCTAAAATGTTTTTGAAACCTAAGATTTCGTAAAAATTCGGCCTTCAATTCTATGCGACATATTCACTGAATTCTCGATGATTGCACCTAAGCTTACTTCAGAAAAACTACTCTAAACTCCCTCAAATAAATCATCCGGAAACGAGAAGATTTTTGTTTAAGATAAGTCGCGATAATTATGTTCCGGAACAGCCGCAAAATGTGAGTTTCCGAAAGATGGCTCTCGTACAACCAAACTGATGTACATACAATTTCATGCATATTTTAGTGTGTTTTAGCTTA